>JADBJO010001761.1:242500-255000 GCA_016801955.1 Conus betulinus
ATTATTCTAATAGTTGGACTGCTATTTTGCAACTTACTTTTTCGAATACGAAATCTGGCAACCAAAGTAATCAATTTAATTCCAGCATCTGTTTTAAATGGATGTATGACCAAAAAAAAAAAAAAAAAAAATTCTGAGAACAACACATACACAATTCAGACATTCATTTCTTTGCCAGTCTTGTTAAAAACAAAACAAAACAAAAAAAAACAACAACAAAAACTGTAGAACTCCACATGTGGTAACTGTTTTTTTCTTCCTCAGCATTACAGAAAGTACATAGCAGTGAATCTAAAAACTCAAATATACACAAACACTTCTCTGCTGGCAGCAGTCTAGGCAAAATTCTTCATTGGAATCACTATAACTGACTGCTGTTGACCGGTTTAAAAGACTGAATGAGTAGTTTATATACTGACTAATTCAAAGATCAAGTGAGTACATTTTTTTTTAAACCAGATTAATACTTGGTTGGAATAACCCTGTACTTATTTTAGGATGCACAGGGGGACACAATCATGATCTGCAAGATATAAGCTGTATTCCTTTCAATCATCAAGTACAGCGATATTCCATGCTTTAGTTACTTCCTGTTCATTACTGTCATAAATATCTATGAGTGATTTCTTCCCTGTTGTAAACAGCAACCACACCACCCACCATTAGGATGTCAGTAGACATACATGGGTACTTCATTGAAAATGACTGAGCTTTGAAAAGTTTGGGTTTTTTTGTTGTAATAAACATTTATTGCATTTAAAGAAAAAAAACAAAAAAACAATAACACGCATAAATGAAGAAAAAAAAAAACAGGAGAGGGGAACATGGAGTGGGTGGTGCAGGAAAAGGGGAAGAGGCATATATACAAAGGGGATAATCTAAGATTACCATACTCCTGAAAATAGCATCATCAATAGTAATAGTAACAGCAATAGCATCTCAATAATAACACAATACCCACAACAATGACAAGAACAGCATGACTATCAAGTTGGGGTAAAAAAAAAAAAAAAAAAAAAGGGGGAGGGGGGTGGGGTGGCGAAAACATGTGCAAATGGGCATGGAGTACATACAAAAAAATTTTGGCTTGCTCTTACGATAGCTGATTGAACATATATATATATACATATATATATATAATGCTGAACAATTAAGCAGTGGGGGAAAACAAGCACAGGCTAACAATTCTTCAGTCATTATATAATGGCTTGGTAAAGATTTGAACTTTTAAGGGAAAAAAAAATAAATTTCTCAAAATAATATTCCTTGCATCAGTGGTTCCTGCATCTTTTTTTTTCTCTCTCCCTCCTCCCTCCTTTTGTATAATGCATGGGCTACTGATTCCCCCCCCCCCCCCCCCCCCCCATCCTTAAGTATCTTTATTTGTAGCTAAAGACATGATCTAGTCACCTGTTTAACAACATCTTGAATTTTAACCCCAGTGACTTCTTCTTCTTTATGTAGAGCCAGGCCAAACTGGTGTTGATGATAACGGTTTTTTTCTTCTTTTTTTTTTTTTCCAGAAAGGATGGAGGAATGACAATTACCAAGAGCATACTCTTTTATTGGAATCATGGTTTCCCATTAAATTCTATAGGAAGAACATCCTGAATAGTCTATTTAAACATCTTTTGAATTTTGTATTTATGTCCTCATAAAAAAAAAAAAAAATTATTAAAAAAAAATTCACACCTTTACTGTATGCATCTGTATCTGCCCTGCATAATTGACAATGACATTCCCAGTACACATCTGACAAAATTCTTTGACTGAGTCTTTAAATGCAATTCTTGTACCCCCCCCCCCCCCCCCCCCCCCCCCCCAAAAAAAATCTTTTTTTTGTTCCTCAAGTACTTCAAAAACCTTTTTCTTCAGTTGATCCCCACTGGCATTCACATTCACGCTAGGAATGTGCTGACTCCATACTTGGTAGTTGTCTCCCTTCAAAGCATCTCTTAAAACAACCCCTTTCACCTGTCAGTAGCAGTTCTTTCTTCCCCTTCCCCATCAAATTAATTCTGCAACATGTGTGCGTGCATGCGAGCGTGCTTGCTTGCAAGAACATGCGCATGTGTGTGCGCGCACGCTCCTGAGTACGTTGTTGCGAGACTGTGTGTGTGTGTGTGTGTGTGTGTGTGTGTGTGCGTGTGTGCATTCGTGTATGTGTACATGCATGTGTGTGTGTGTGTGCATGAGTGTGTGTCAATACACACTCTTGTTTGTTGGTTCATGGTACTTATTGCAATGATTATCTTCTTATTGGTGTCACTTACGTTTTCTTCAATCTTTTCTGCATTTGTTAGCACTTAGGGCTTATGTAAGATTAAGCATGATCAGGAATCATCCCTTCCTTCATTCATTTGCCTAGCACCAACACCATTTGACTCCCCACCATGCCCACGCAGTAAAAACCACCCCCCCTCCACCCCCCAAAAAAACCCCTGCAAAACAACCCAAAGCAGGCACCTCAGTCAACACCCTGTGTTATCCCATGACACAACACTTAAAGCACAAGTACCACCAAGTCTTTCTTCAGTAACAACATCAAAAATGAATGTGATTTTTTTTTTTTTTTTTTTAAAGCGCATTTTCGTTTGACAGGACTGCCAACGACAAAAACGACGGACAAGCGCATCACGTGACTTACACTGACCTTCAAGATGGAAGATCACTGATGTACGCATACGACATTGGATGGAAAAAAAAAAAAGAAGAAAGAAAACACAAGATGTTATGCCACAAAACCAAAACCCCTCCACAGCTACTTTTGTACTACAGAGAGTACCCCATACAAAAAAAAAGCAAGGGATGAAAGAATATAATTCTAGAAGTTACAAGCAAGAAAACCATATTCATTCTGCTTGTGGGTGACCACTCATTTTTTTTCTTTAAAAAAAAAAAAAAATCATGTTCTTGCTACGTTAATTTGGTTTGTGCTGTTGTGTGATGGTCCCTGCAATGCGCATGTGTGCATACGCACTCGTACTCGAGCGCGTGTTTATTCGAGTGTGGATGCATGCATGCAAGGCCAGGGGTGGGTGTGAAAGTGTGGGTATGCAATGTATGAGCAAATGTGTGTGTGTGTGTGTGTGTGTGTGTGTGTGTGTGTGTGTGTGTGTGTGTGTGTGTGTGTGTGTGTGTGTGTGTGTGTGTGTGTGTGTGTGTGTGTGTGTGTGTGCGCGCGCGTGCGCGTGTGTGTGCACACGTATATGTGTTTGTGTGAGTGCATAATATGCACACTCAAGCTGCACCGCTATTTTCTTTTCTTGATAACCTTGAACCTGTGCTTTCTCTTCTCTGCTTCCTGTCCTTATCTTGTTGGTCTATCTCCCTTTTTTTTTACATTTAGTTAGAAAAAAAGAAAGACATGAAAAAGAAACTGAAAACAACAAAGATTTATTTCAAGATCTATCTTAGTGAAATTTACAGCGACAAAAATGATGGCTGAAACAAACCCCAGTGGTACTAAAAAGCATGCCAACACCCCCCTCCCCCCCCAAAAAAAAAAAAAACAACGAAATAATGTTCACCTGAATAAAGAGTTACTAACAGTTACTATAGTTTGACATATTTGATTTTTGGCTTACGAGAAAAAAAAAATGGTCTCACACACACACACACACACACATGTACACACACACACACACACATGCACACACACACACACACACACACACACACACACACACACACACACAAGGCAAATTCTGAAATGATAATTGGCTGTGGATTACGAACACTTCTCACAGTGTAAACACAGGCTTAAATACCGGTGCATGAAAACCAGCACTATGGTCACCCTCCGGACGCTCTTCCCGCAACACGAGCAAACAGCCAATTATGTCCTCCTCTTACTCCCTCATTGACCGACACGGCGACAGCTGATTCCAGGGTGTCTGTAATTCCTGACATTACTGTGGTACCGGGATTACGGAAAACACTGCAGACTGGTAAAGGCCATATCAAGTAGATGTAATACTCTTGCCACACGCACTTCGAATCTGAACGAGTCAAGTCACAGAAGAAAGGAGACATCAACATCTCCTGGAAACGATCTTGGCTTCCAACCCAAAAATAAGGGAGTGCGCAAAAAGGAAATTTCAATCTCTGTGTAAAATGAACTGACTTCCAGTTGGGGATATAAGACTGACAACAACAGTGCACAGGGAATCTATGCGCAACTACGACGACGAACCAATTTCCATATATGTCAACACACAAATCATGAAAGACGATGCAGTGAGAATCTGTCAAGTACCTGTCATTTCTTGTCCTGTGATCTATGGAGGTTCCAATCTGTCAAGTACCTGTCATTTAATGTCCTGTGATCTATGGTGGTTCCAATCTGTTAAGTACCTGTCATTTCATGTCCTGTGGTCTATGGAGGTTCCAATCTGTCTAGTACCTGTCATTTCATGTCCTGTGATCTATGGAGGTTCCAATCTGTCAAGGACCTGTCATTTCATGTCCTGTGATCTATGGAGAGTCCAATCTGTCAAGTACCTGTCATTTAATGTCCTGTGATCTATGGAGAATCCAATCTGTCAAGTACCTGTCATTTCATGTCCTGTGATCTATGGAGAATCCAATCTGTCAAGTACCTGTCATTTCATGTCCTGTGATCTATGGAGGTTCCAATCTGTCAAGGACCTGTCATTTCATGTCCTGTGATCTATGGAGAGTCCAATCTGTCAAGTACCTGTCATTTCATGTCCTGATCTATGGAGGTTCCAATCTGTCAAGTACCTGTCATTTCATGTCCTGTGATCTATGGAGAATCCAATCTGTCAAGTACCTGTCATTTCATGTCCTGTCGATGGAGATTCGACTCTGTCAAGTAGGGGCCAGAGTAGCTCAGTTGGTAGAGCACCGGACTCATAATCTTGGGGTTGTGGGTTCGAATCTCTGCCAGGCTGTTTCAGTACAGGGGGACTTTTTTCCCTCGGAGTTAACATTGGTTCTGACTCCATTTCCCTTACAGTCCTTCGAATGAGACTGTAAACCAAGGTTTCGCGTGAATGCACACACAACATCTTGCAACCAGGTAAAATCCCATCACCAACTTTCGGAAGAGAAGGCCAGTTTGGACGTTGGTATGGATGACACGTTACACATAGCATGCACCTTCCCCGAAAATGGAGTATGGCTGCCTTAATGGCGGGATAAAAAACAGTCATACACACACAAAACTCCACTCCCTTTGTTGGGTAGATGGGATTAGTCCTTGCCTGTCTCTACAGGCAGTGTCCACAGGAGTATCAGCCTGCATACGCAAAAAAAAAAAAAAAAAAAGAATCTGTCAAGCACCTGTCATTTCATGTCCTGTGATCTATGGAGACTCCGTGACATGGATTTCTGTGCTTGTACAAAATATTTCTGCCCAGTTAAAAATTACTTCCTGTTTACAACCCAGTTAACATTATGTCGAAAACACACACACACACACACACACACACACACAGCCACCAGCACCACCAACCCATCCACCCATACACAAAAAAACCCACACTAAGCAGGAAAAAAAAAATTTCCTTCCTTCCATTCCCTTCCCTAAGCTTCTCCTCTCCCCATCACCCCCCCCCCCCCCCCCACCACCACCACCATCCCCCCCCTCCCTCCCCCCCCCCCCCCCCAACTCCACCCCCACCCTCACCAGCGACTACAGGGTCATGTCATGATTGCACGTCTCAGCTGACTTTTAAGGAGCTGACAGTGGATGACAGCAGTCAGGGGGGAGGAAAAACCGCACGCTGTCGGTGACCTCATTACTTTAATGACGGGGCTCATGCGCCAAGGTTCCTGTTTCCTTTCCAAGTCCTGGGTCCACAGGTGCAGCCCGCAAATCATGTCAGACTGGTAGAGTGTGGGGGGGGAGGGGGGGGGCAGCGGGAAGGGGGAGGGGGGGGAGGGGTGATGGCGGTGAGGCATTTGTCCGAATTCTTCTTCTAAGCGGACAAGAGAGAGAAACCCGTTCCTAATTAGGAGGCACTGAACGACGGACTGTTCAGATTTGTCGGTTTTTCTTTTTTTTTTTTCTTCTTCTTCGTCCTATTCCTCTTCTTCTTCTTCCTCTCTTCTCTCTTCTCCCTCTTCTTTTCTTTCCTCCTCCTCTTCTTCTTCCTCTTCTTCTTCTTCTCCTTGCCACACTCCAACTTTCATCAAATCTCCTCCTACCTCCACCCCCACTTCCCTCCCCCCCCCCCCCTGCCCCCCTCCCCTGCCCCCCCCCCCCCCCCTCTGCCCCCCCCCCCCCCCCCCCCCCCCCCCCCGCTCCCCCCCCCCCCCCCCCCCCCCCCCCCCCCCCCCCCTTCCCCGACACACGCTCGGCCGCCTCCCTCTCTCTCTTTTTCTCTTTCAAATGTGCGGGAATTTTCACCTGACCTGTCAACTACTACCGGCCAGGTTTCTACACCTCAGAATCTCTAAGATGCATGTGGACTTGCTCCTCAGAATTAGGACTGCTAATAGAGATGCTGTGTACTTTATTTTTAAAAAAAAAAGAAAGGGATCGGTGGCAGAGGACGAAGGATGTGAGTTGAGAGGTAGGGGTTGGGGGCACAGAAAGTGACCTTTCCATCCAGTTGTCCATAAGTGTTTGATGACAAGTTGTTCCCTGACCTAAGTCTGCAGGAAGGCAAGCAGTGCAAAGTTTTGCAAGTCTGTTTGTGGAATAAGCTAGATTTCGTTAAACACAGTGCCTGCACATGCACGTGTGTGTGTGTGTGTGTGTGTATGAGTGCACGCATGCATGTGAGGATGTATATATGTACGTATAGCTGTGCGTGTGTAAGCGTGTGCCAGTACCACCAATGTATGTTGATGCATACATGTTCACATCTGTGCACCTACACCTTTAGGCAATGTATCGCGTCTGCTTGTGTCATCGGACGAAGACATATTCATCAAATATTCATTTGTTTGTTTCATATTGTGTATGAAAGCAAGCATTACTTTGCACCCACACTTCGTGTTTTGGTGTGTAATTGGCTTGTTTCCATTAGCAATGCAGTGCATCTCAATCTCCTTCCAAACCTCGGCTCTTCAGGTAACGAATGAAAAACTGACAAAAGTAATGCGACATAAATATGCGAATGAACCAATTCATGAAACATGAATTTTTGCTGACAAACAATGCCATCCACCTCCTCCTCCCCTCCCCCTCCAAATCACTAATTAATGGGGGCCAGAATAGCTCAGTGGTAGAGCACCGGATCCGTAATCTTGGGGTTGCGGGTTCGAATCTCTGCCAGGCTGTTTCAGTACAGGGGTATTTTTCCCTCGGAGTTAACATTGGTTCTGACTCCATTTCCCATACAGTCCTTTGAATGAGACTATAAACCAAGGTTCCGTGTGTGTGAATGCAAGCACAACATCTTGCACACACGTAAAATCCCATCACCAACTTTCAGAAGAGACGACCAGTTTGGCCGTTGGTATGGATGACACGTTACACAAAGCATGCACCTTCCCCAAAGTTGGAATATGGCTGCCTTAATGACAGGATAAAGAACGGTCATACACACAAAACTTCACTCCCTTTGTTGGGTAGATAGAATAATCCTTGTCTGTATTTACAGGGAGTGTCCGCAGAAGTATCAGCCTGCATATGCAAAAAAAAAAAATAATAATAATAATAATAACTAAAACCACTAATCAATCAATAATACTTTGAAAGAAAACAAACCAAAAAGTTAGAATTATGGAATACTATATTGTGAGCACTTAAGCAGACAGATCAAAGGGAACCAAATTGCACCTGGGCATACGATCACGACAAAGAACAGCACACTGGTACCTTTCCTCCTTTTCACACGACGAAGAAGACCACTATGACGATGACAGCAATGGCGACAAGAGCAGCAGCGACCTCCTCCTCTACAACAGGTCCAACATCGGTGTTGCCCCCATCCCCTTTATTGGGTGCAGCCGTCACTGGCGCTGTAAAAACATGACAGATGACCTTTAACCCCAGTCACTGCACACACACACACACACCCCCCACACACCTCTTTTAATTACAATGTTGAAGAAGAACATGCTGGATGTTTATAAAGTATCTAGGAACAATTTCTAACAATCAGTTAACTCTGAAGCCACTTAACTTATCAATTGTACCAACAAAAAACGCCAAACCAGATTATACTGTCAGCGAAAGCTCCAATCTGTTCATGTCAGTGCTGGTATTCTCAAATCATTGTATCACCGCTTTTCAGAATCTGTTTTGACTAATTCACTTCAGGTGTTTATATCATGGTTTGAAAGTGAATTGTAAGAATTTTCTGAACGAACTGGTGAGTGTAGAACAAGATAATTGGGGAGACAGATGGACCTGCGTAAGCAGTACAAAAGTTGTAGAACAAAACAGCTAGGAAGACGGCAGGTGACGAAACCCATCTTTTAGCAAACTTGTTTGAACCTCTCCCGTCAGAAACACATGTTTCTGTGTCTGTGTTTATTTGTAAAAATCCATGTCAGCATGCAGTCAAGTACTGTTCTCACACGTGTGTTCCTTTAAAATAAAAACTGGGGCTGGAATAGCTCAGTTGGTAGAGCACTGGACTTGTGATCCTGGGGTTGCGGGTTTGCATTTCGGTTCAGGGGGATTTTTCCCTCAGAGTTAACAATGGTTCTGACTCCATTCACTACACAGTCTTTTGAATGAGACTATAAACCAAGGTTCCATGTGTGAACGCATGCACATCTTGCACACACGTAAAATCCCATCACCAACTTTCGGAAGAGAAGGCCAGTTTAGCCATTGGTATGGATGACACGTTACACACAGCATGCACCTTCCCCGAAGGTGGAGTATGGCTGCCTTAATGGCAGGATAAAAAACGGTCATACACATAAAACTCCACTGCCTGTTTTACAGGCAGTGTCCGCAGGAGTATTTGCCTGCGTACACAGAAAGAAAGAAAGAAAAGAAAAATTGTGAATTTAGTTTACGTTCACCACATCTGGCATATTTTCGCAAAAACATGCATGCAAAATTAGCTGAAACTGCACAAATTTTAAATGAAATTAATAGCAAACCGCCAAGAAAACACAGACAAAAGAACTGCAAGACAAAACATGAAGCGTTTCAACCTCTTAGGTCTTCTTCAGGCAAGATACAAAACACTCAGGACAACGAAAATGAACGAGCAATGACTTATCTTCATTCACTTCAGCGCAAGACGGGCGCTGAATCAAGCTGAACAGGTCTGATAATGCTTATCAGGTCTTACGTGATACACTTCCCAACATTCAATAAGGAGACGGTCGACAGAGTAGCTGATCACACTGTCTGCACCATGGAGCATCTTCCTCTTTCAAAGGTACAGCACAGCGCCGACTGTGTGGCCAGTCTGTTACCCGCATAACACTGTCTCCTCCTTATGGTTCCTCAGAACAGACGGGAGGGAAATGGTTAAGGCAGAGGTGAATTTGAAAAAAAAAAAAAAAAAAAAAACTGTCGTCTTAAACAAAACAAGGAACAAACAGTATCAACTGGCGGATGTGAGAACAGGAGGCGAAGGAAAATCTAATCTTGCCATTTCTTTCAACCTGGACACATCTAAGCCTGCACCTTATTGGGCTTCATGTTTGCTAAACAACTCTGTATCTGTTTTGTTATTCTACTTGCTTTTTGCAGAGCTACGAATTCTTTTTCGTTTCTGTCTTTATTCCTTCTTCCTCTTCTTCCTTCCTCTCTCTTTCCTTCCTTTTCTTTGTCTCTGTCTTTTTCTGTTCTTCCTTTCTTCTTTCTCTCATGCTGTTTCTTTGTTGGAACAAAGAGAATGAATGTGCCAGCACATCAAACAGTAGCACATCAATAAACCCAGACGCCCTGTGTCAGACGCTAAAATACTAAAGTTCACATGAGAACGTCCATCGGTAAAACAACATACTGATGCGCAGGGTGAATGAAGAGTTGATTCAGAAAACAAGAAAAGAAAAGAAAAAAACATGTGGGGGAAGAAAATGGGGAGAATGGAGGGCACACAAAAAAAAAAAAAAAAAAAAAAAAAAAAAGAAAAAAAAAAAAAAGAAAGAAAAAAGAAAGAACTTGAAAAAAAAAAAAAGTGAAAAAAAAAAAACCTGGAAGTTGGAGGAGGAAAAAGAAAAAGTGTGGCACGGAATGAGAACACGCTGAAGTATCCATCCCTTGGCTGCATTCGATAAGAGTAAATACACGCAACACACAGCTTGCTCTAAACAGTGGGAGTGATAGGGATCGCTCCAACAAAACAGATGACCATCAAAGAACGATCAATCCATGTGAAATAATTTGTTCAATCCACAACAATTTACCCCTAAACAAACAAATGAAAAAATCAAAACAAAACAAAACAAAAAACCCCAACATTACTCCCCTTTCCAACATGGCTGCCATAAAATCACTATAGCAACAGACTATATGTACTGTTTTTGTCAATGTTCGCTTACAATCTCTCCCCCAACAGATTCACCAAGTTCTGGAGAGTTCTGAGCTTGTATAAACAAGTTGTGACCCTTTCATAGTGTGTGCTGACGTCCCTGTGTTTCCATTAAGGCAGCCCAGGCTACAGGGCGGAGTTTGTTTAGTCAGAAACGGGTTACTAGAATGGCTGGGAGAATGGTGTCCCTTCTCACTCTTTGGCTTCGACATCACCATCGGGCATGACAGAACAAAAAAAAAACAGGATCAGCAGTCCTGTACTTACTCAATATTCCACATTTGTGTAATTTACCCTATTTTCCCATATTTGTGTTTACCCAATGTCCGTAGTACATGCAATCATGGGCAGCACACCATCGTTGTAACACATTACATGTCTTAACTAATAAGAAAACATTTTCATTTTCCAACTCGCCCCATATATCACTGCCAATGTCAAAACTCAAAGTCCTTCAACAGATTCCACATGTCTTAAGCCAACTGGAAAATATTTTCAATGTGATCAATACAAAGAAGCACAATCTACCTTACCTTTGTATAACACCTGTAGACGGAACTGTCCACTGCCTTGTGAGTTGCCGATGGTCACTTGATAGAAACCTGCCGCGGTATGAGAGGTGACATTGGTCACAGTCACCGTGCAGGTGGACTGGTGGGCAACCCCTGGCTTGTTGCGGCAGTCTCCTGTCAGCTGAATCAGGTCTTCATTCACCTCAGACGGCTCTCCTGTGTCGTTCAGCATTGGCCCCAGGTAGCCAAAGGTGACCAGGTCAGGCACAGGGTGGGCAGTGACATCGAAGGTGGTGGACACAGGTTCATCGTCAAAGTTAACCTCACCCACATTGTAGCCACCTCTCGGGGAACCTGTTGGACATGTTTCAAGCTGTGAGACTAAGCTTTTGACAACAGTTTCAGACACTCCCTACTCATAGGGACTGCTCCTTCCTGTTCTGTTTCAGCATGTACCTGGAGAACAAAAGGCGGGAAACACTACTGCACTGCAGCGCCCCCAGATCCACTGGAGAGTGACCACTGCTAAACCTGCATTTTGCTGATGGCCTTCCAACTGTTGAAAGCAGCCAAGCAGAACTCCCCACACTCACCACCAAGCTGAAGGAGGCAACAAATACCAACGGAATGAAGTCAGCTTGCCTTTGAGAGGAAAGGGGAGGGAAGAAGGAGGAAAGTGGAAGAAGGAGGATACAAAAGAAAAGATTTTTTTTTTAAAAAGACTATCTCTGCATTCCAGCCATGGACGCTAAAGGATGAAAATGAAACTGAAACAGACAAGGAAACGGCCATCAAAAAAGGTTTGGCTTTTCATCAGCAGGACTCTTCCCTTTTCCTAAGGCGCTTAATTCAACAACTCACATCACCATATCTTCTTTTTGCTAAATACTTAATTCAACAATTCATTTCACCATATCTTTCTTTTGTCTCTACTTAATTCAACAACTCATATCACAATATCTTCTTTTTGTCTCTGCTTAATTCAACAACTCATATCACCATATCTTCTTTTTGCCTTAATACTTAATTCAACAACTCATATCACCATATCTTCTTTTTGTCTTTACTTAATTCAACAACTCATATCACCATATCTTTTTTGTCTCTACTTAATTCAACAACTCATATCACCATATCTTTCTTTTGTCTCTACTTAATCAACAACTTCTATCACCATATCTTCTTTTTGTCTTTACTTAACTCTCTTCAGTTCTTAACCTTGAATTTTGATCACAGGTGATCGACAGTTTTCTTCCGGGAATTATGGTATTTAAAACAACACTTTTGTTATCCGAAGCAATGTATCGCCTAAACAACCCGAAACAGACACATTCATTACAAAAATATTTTCATTTTAGAAATAATGCGCAGCATGTTACGAAAAAAAGAACATCCGTCAGGCAAAATGCAAAAATCTCAAAAAAAAACTGTTCAGAGTTAATTCAACAACTCATATCACCATATCTTCTTTCTGTCTTTGAGTGCTGTCCCATCTTCTGTGCCACCTCAGCCTATCACCTCATCTTTGATCAGGCCGCCTAACTATCCACAGTGACATCCTAATAAG
>JADBJO010001761.1:260000-272500 GCA_016801955.1 Conus betulinus
TCCCATTCTAGAAAAGCTGATTGCACACATTTTTTTTGTCACAACTTCTCTTTTACTGCACTGTCCTAGAGTTTTTTTTTTCCCTTTTTTTTTGCAGTCTAGTGAAGCTGATTGCCCCACACTCTTTTCTCACAATTTCTCTTTTATCGCATGGTCCATGACTTTTTTTTTCTTTTTTTTTTTTTTTCCAGTCTAGTGAAGCTGATTGCACACACTCTTTTCCCATGATTTTTCTCTTTTATCGCAAGTCCTTGAGTTTTTTTTTTTTTCCTTTTTTTTTTTTTTTTTCCAGTCTAGTAGTGAAGCTGATGCACACACTCTTTTTTCTCATGATTTCTCTTTTATCGCAAGGTCCTTGAGTTTTTTTTTTTTTCCTTTTTTTTTTTTTTTTCCAGTCTAGTGAAGCTGATTGCTCACACTCTTTTCTAACAATTTCTCTTTTATCGCATGGTCCTTGACTTTTTTTTTTTTTAATTTTTTTTTTTTTTTTTCCAGTCTAGTGAAGCTGATTGCTCACACTCTTTTCTCACGATTTCTCTTTTATCGCATGGTCCATGACTTTTTTTTTTTTTTTTTTTTTTTTTTTTTTTGCAGTCTAGTGAAGCTGATTGCTCACACTCTTTTCTCACGATTTCTCTTTTTTATCGCATGGTCCATGACTTTTTTTTTTTTTTTTTTTTTTTTTTTTTTTTTGCAGTCTAGTGAAGCTGATTGCTCACACTCTTTTCTCACGATTTCTCTTTTATCGCATGGTCCTTGACTTTTTTTTTTTCTTTTTTTTTTTCCAGTCTAGTGAAGCTGATTGCACACACTCTTTTCTCACGATTTCTCTTTTATCGCATGGTCCATGACTTTTTTTTTTTCCTTTTTTTTTTTCCAGTCTAGTGAAGCTGATTGCACACACTCTTTTCTCACGATTTCTCTTTTATCGCAAGGTCCTTGAGTTTTTTTTTTTTTTTTTTTTTTTTTTTCCAGTCTAGTAGTGAAGCTCATTGCACACATTCTTTTGTCACAACTTTCTCTTTTACCACATTGTCCTTGACTTTTTTTTTTTTTTTTTTTTTTTTTTTTTTTTTTTTTTCAGCCTAGTGAAGCTGACTGCACACACTGACCCTCCATAAGCGTGACTTCCTTTCAGCACAAAGGGGATGGGGATAGGGATAGGGGGGGGGGGGGGGGGGGGAGCTCGGTGAAGGGGACTCCTTGCTGTACTGTTTGGGTTGCTCGAAAACGTTCAGGAATGTCCAATGGTGTTGCTTGAACTCGCAACGGAGACTGATCGAATGGAATGGCATGTGGAGGGGTCCTTGGTGTCCTACCAAAACTGTCACAGGAAAACGCTTTCTGGTCGGAATCAAAGACACTTACATGGCCTCTCTTTAGAGAAGTAATCAATCCAATTTTGCCCAATCACCCCCCATGGGACACAGGCAGGCCCCCGACAAGGTCCCTCCAGTTGTCTCTGTCCTGGGCCAGTCTCTCAGTCCTGGTTGAAAGAATGGTAGTCGGCTGAGCGGTTCCCGGATGACTCCCGCTGTCACCATTCAGTGGTCGTAGGTCCTCCAGTTGAAGGTCCATCTTCTCCCAGGGCTGAGTTTTCCGTGGAGTCTCTTGTTGGCGTTTTTGTAGCATGGTGCTTTTTTCACAGGGAGGGGGTGCTAACCCTTAGCCCAGCCCTCCTCTTTCTCATCCGGGCTTGGGACCGGCCAAGGCGAGTTTTTATTGAAGTAAACATAGAGGAAATCAACTTTGAAAAAGCTGAAGAAACAAATTCAGGCATGAAATGTGAATGTTTTTAATGTTGTGCCTGCATATGTCCTGCTTGAGAATTCATCACACTGATTTTTAGTTTTATGCATGGCTGGCACACTGAGCTCTCAAAAAAACAACAACAACAAAAAAACACTGATAAATGTCTACTTACGTGTGTGTGGTTTGCATGCATGTATGTAAATATGGTGTACATGCATTTACATGATGTGGTGCATGTGCAGGTGTACCTGCATACATCAACATCATGTGTATGTTGCTGTATGCATGCACATTACACGCATGATACTGTGAGAGAGTGTTTCAACATTAAAACATGCTGATCTCTAAACCTAAAATGCATCAATCAAGTCTTACACTTTCATTCAAGGCCTTGGCATTTTTATCCACTTACTGATGTCAATGGTGCCAGCACTGGCCGACTTGCGTCCAGGGAACAACACAACATTGTAGTTGTACTGACCAGTGACCGTGGGCAGGGCCTGACCACTGATGGTGCATCCTGTCTGGTAATTGTCCTTTGTTAGCGCCACATCGACATTCCATGATGACTGCAACATCCAGCTGAACTTGATGCGACCTGTTACCTCAGCCACACTTCTGATGTCATGGAAGTCACCTTCAATAATTTTATACAGCAACAATAAACAAACAAACAAACAAACAAATAAATGAACATGATCAAGGTTATGAAACTGATGACACTTGGCATTTCAACAGTTTCCGATTCTGCACCTTTTTTCCTGTATGGTCAGCGTCATGCAAGACAAAAATTCTTCAGACAGCAAAAGGAAAGCCTTTTCACACACTCTTCAATGAAATGAGCTATGAGAACATCTGAAAACATGGCACAGGGGTTTCCTGAAATGGGTTTTTTTTTAAGCGGGACACCCCCCACTTCCTTTCTCTTTTTTTTTTTTTTTTTTTTTCCCCTGTTAAAGACTTTGGTTCTTGATTAACCTCCAGCTGATCAGAGCCTGGTTTCTGGTGTCAAGCAGAGGATCGAAGTACGTCAAGGAAATACAAACGACTGAAATCAGAAAAAATGGCAATCAGCATCACCCTAGCATCACGGTCGATGCTGGTCTTTCCCTCTTTCATGAACACAAACTCAGCTCTTGCTGAACTGGTTGAGAACTGAGACTGTATTCCACTGCGACACACCACTGATTCCACGACAAATGATAAAGAGGGAGAAAGCTGTTCTCTACAACACGGATGTTGACAGGGACATCTTGACGGCTGGATACCTTTGGCATGCTTTCGTAATGGATCTGTAAAAATCCTGGGGTGGCACAGGGATTGATCCACAGTGAAGGTGCTGTTCCAGGTGCAGCGAGAAGGGGGAAAGTTTGCTTTACTACTACTGCTTGTGAGGCAGAGGCCATCATGTCCACATCAGTATGACGAGAACACTGAAGACGATCACACAAGTCATGTTTTGTACATTTCCATTACAGAAAAAAATGTCCTATATTCCAGAGTTGCACAAAAATGTCTTTCTACAGTCATACCCTTTTCCACAATGGTCACGTTCACTGTGCTGAGTGCCGCTCTGTTCAGCCAATGAAAATCCCCTATGGAATTGCTAACACAAAACACATTTAAACACAAAACTCACCGCAGGCTCACGCAGAAAACCAACACTGTTGATGCCACAGAAGAGAGGCGTGAAAGGCCACAGAAGTAGATATGTAGAAAATTGACTGAGGAGGTGGATGAAACCCAATCTATAAAATCTGACCTTGCATAATGTCTATGAAGAAAGCAAAACATTACAAAAAAAAAATCAACCTACTCTTTTTCCACAGAAGAGAAAAGGAGGGGAGCAGTAAAAAGGTCTTCACATGAAAGAGCATTATTTTTCACTCTTTCACAAAATGGGAAAAAAAAAAAAAAAAACACTACCCAACAAAACAAACAAAAAGCAAAAAAACCAAACCAAAACAGAAAAGCAAAAAAAAAAAAAAAAAGGGGGGGGGAAACACAAAACAGTTCCCTGGAAAATGGCAGACCGAACAAATTCTACACCGTCAGAAAGTTCATCAGAACCATCGTCGGATGAACACAATGGCATCTCCTGGAGAAGACTGGCTTGCTGACTCTCACTTACACTGGCTCAACAACTAGTGTAAGCCGTTGCTGTCATCGACAGGGGGCTTCATGGCACATGTCTGACCACAACAGGCATCACCAGCCACGTTCTGAAGTGACTCGGCAGCAGCGTAGTGTCTGCTGTGGCTGGTTGCCTTCAATGCCTTTTTGATCGCAACTGCTCAAGGTGGAGGGCAGTGCAGGGGCTGATACTTGACATCCTGCGTGTGGCTGTCTATGGGGGAGCTTGAGTAAGCAGCATGGGAGAAAGCCAACTGAATGTTAACTCTTTCATCCCTACAACCCGGTTTTCTGGTTTGCAAATCCTACCCTTCCTTCCTGAAGCCCGGAAAACTGGGCAGCACAAAATCCCTCCTTCCCTTCCTGCAGCCCAGAAAATCGGTTCTTGTGGTAAATGCCTTGAACTTCGCGCAAGTCACGTCATCAGTACACGTCATGACCAGGTCGCTTGCAGGGCAGTGTTTATGAATGGAATGGAAGCCAGATGGCCCCTACAGTGTTGGAAAGTGTGTCGCCGCTCTGTTCTGGCCGGTTTGCTACTGCATATGTGGCAGTTCTCATTTTACACACTTCTTCTTTTTTTTATTAAATCCACAGGAGTGATGGGAATACTCGTATTATAAGAATCTAGGAACAAGAGCAAGTAATGGTTCATAGACGAGCAGGAATGAAAGAGTTAAGGTTACTCAGAGCATGAGGCAGAAAATTCCAAACCATGCATTTGGCATCTGGAGCACCAACCAGGAAACGAATTCATGAGGAAGTGAAACTTCAGGCCCAGTGGCTGCCATAAATTAGAGCAAAGAGGTATGGTGGGGAGAAAGGGGGTGGAGGGAGGAGGAAGAGGAGGCATGGGTTTGGGTCTGGACCTACTTCCTAGCAATAATGATTATAAACAGTAAACAAGTGGGGTAGTTTTTTGCAAAGACTACCCCACTTGTTTACTGTTTATTGTTTACTGTTCCCTGCCTCACTTCATTTCCAATTTAATAATGATTATAGGATGCCAGAGTGTACACAACAATGATTTTTTTTTTCAATCAGTTTCATTACGCAATTTCTTTTTTATCATACTAACTGATTTAAGTCTTCTGATGTCACTTCTGATGAACATCCATTCATTGACTCTATGATAAATCATGCTTGTTTGTGAATTAAATTTTGTTACACATAAGAACTTGTATATAGATATGGGAGCTATGTTTTGAAAGCATGTATATATGTAAGAGTGGATCATTGTGTGCAAGTATGTGTGTGTGTGTGTGTGCATGTGTGTATGTATGTATTATGTATGTATGTGTGTATATGCATGCATGCATGGCAGTATATTCACTGACATGAAGCAACAGTACATATGTTTTTCTTGTGCAGTTTACATAGTGAGGTGCTTTGAAAGAGTCTGACTTTGAGTCGAGGGGAATTTCACTATCACCTCTCTCTCTCTGTTGTGTTTGTCCCTTAACATAACATCCCTATTACAAAATGTGGCACTGACGTAACAACTACAGTTACATCCTTCTTCCTCTTTTTTGACTGGCCAGAGCGCTGAGATGAGGTTTGGCGGAAATTACCATTTTAAGTCCAGCCAGTTATGCAGCCACACACTCTGTCCAAGTCTGACGTTGCATGTAACTTGAGTCTGCAAGCGTTTTCCATCTTTTGTGTGTGTGTGTGTGTGTGTGTGTGTGTGTGTGTGTGTGTGTGTGTGTGTGTGTGAGTGTGTGTATGTGAGTGGGGGGGGGGGGTATGTGGGGGTGTGTGTGTGTGTGTGTGTGGGGGGGGGGGGGGGTTGGGGGGTATGTGTGCATGTGTGTGTGTGTGATGTGTGTGTGTATGTGTGTGGTGTGTGTGTGGTGGGGTGTATGTGTGTATGTGTATGTGTGTATGTGTGTGTGTATGTGTATGTGTATGTGTATGCACGCTGTTCCACAGGCAACGAAGGCCTACTTTTCCACAAAGAACGAAACAGGATTTAACTGTGGGAGCTAGATTTTTTTGTTTGTTGTTGTTCTGTTTTAATTTGTTTCGCCTTTTGAATCATTGCGTGTGTTTGCACATAAGCTCTTGGTTTAGAGCATCAAGACTTAGAGGTTGGAATCTGCAAAGGTGTTGACTCCACAGAGGCAGATATTCCCTAATCTGCTGTCTCAGGTTTGACTGAACCCAGAACCCTCACCAGGAGAACAATGCTTTATCCAGTAAGCTAATCCAAGGTGAACAGGCCCCAAGTCTTCCCATGTGTGATCTAGTTCTGTTTAAAGCATACACATACACAACACTCTTTTTTCAAGTACATGGGTCTGTACAAGGATGGAAAACAATGCAGCAAAGTACAATATGTACACTGCGTCCAAGAAATACTGTTTGTTTTGAACTAATGTCCCAGGATGAAGTGGTTTGATGGATATATTACGTGGTAAGCACTTCCTCATAAGTACTCAGCATTACCGCCATAGGATGTGAGTCTGATACTCACATCTCAGGAAGTAAGTACTCAGCGTTACCGCCACAGGATGTGAGTCTGATACTCGCATCTCAGGAAGTAAGAACTCAGTGTTACCGCCATAGGATGCGAGTCTGATACTCACATCTCAAGAGCTGCCTGTACAATTCATAACATGTGCATGGGTGAAACCAGGAAGAAATGAACAGCAGGAAGGCCAAAAGGCCTCCTGGCAGAGTTGAGGGGCACAGCCCCTTGCTGGGAGTCAGGGGGTCCCCCCCCCCCCCCCCCCCCCCCCCCCCCCCCCGAAGCTGAAGGGTTTCCACAACTCTGACAGGTAAAAATCTGGGCTTCTGGAGACACCTTACCCCCTTTTTTACCGAGCTATCCACGAGAGACCACCATCAAAACTGACCATAATGCGACTGACCTGTACGCAGTGGAGTTCACTTCATTCAAGACACTAAAGGCAGAAATAAGTTTTGTTTACCGTAATTTGGATGACCATTTCTGAAACTTATGAAGACAGCTTGCAGTTTGACCTCAAGAGATAGTTTGTGGTGACCAGAATTGGTGCCTCTGTATATCTGGTATTAGAAGAACTCCCTTGTATGGAAAACTAGACTTTTCCCCACTTCAACTAAACACTTGCATGGTCTTGTTTATTCCAGCAGGACGTTCAGCCTGCAGCCCTGTATCTCAGGGGGCAGGGGTGGGAGTGGCATATGGGTTTGGTGCAGGTTATTGGTGCAACAGGAGCGTGACTTGCCTCATAGATTAAAACTGTGGAGTTATACACTGATACTTGGATTTAAACCTTGAACCCTCCACGTGGGTACGTTTTGAAGAGTCCACACAAATTTCAATAAAAATTTTTTTTTTTTCCTTTTTTTTGGGGGGGGGGGGCTGTCCCAACCTCTGCGCCACCTCAGAGGCAGTGCACCCACGCCGCTCATTCCGACACCCCATCCCCATCCACAGCCACAGCCGGTCGCCCCCGCTGCAGCCCCGGCACCGGAAATCCACAAGTAGCAGTCAATGTCAAGTCATCAAGAGGCAACCCATCAGAGGAGACACTGCACTGCTGCCGAGTCACTTCGGTGGTATTCAGTGGCACCTGTTCTGATCTAACATATGCAGGACACCACCTACTAAGCCCCTACTGACAACAATAATTGCTTAGTCACGGAGCCGGCATGAGTGAGCTCCCTCCGGAGGGTGCCACCATGTCGTCCCAACGACAGCCCCCATGGACTCACCGATACCGGTGACCCCGAGGGAACCAAACCAAGACCACAGACGTGAAGAGAGGACATTGAAATTGAGATCACCATGAGAGCAGGGCATGAAGGGCCACAGATTTGAGACTTTTGTTTTTATGCTGAACAATGAGAATGTGGATGATGAAGATGATGCTACGGAATTCCATTTTGGTCTGAGACTACATGACAGGGCTGTACTCTACACTTCCTTTCATAATATATCCCAGCGTCAACCAGGCCCGAGAGATACAGGCACCTGCAGTGTTGGTCAGGAAATTTGAGCAACACTCTCAGAAACGCATCCATTAAGTGGATGAAACTCGACTGTGTGGTCCCAGTCTTCCAAACTGAGTCCGCAGCAAACTTAACTCTGGATAGGAACCAGTCGGGTCAGAAAAACCCACATAACTCTGATGCAATTCGAACCCACGACCTCCCACCCGGGAGTCCGCGACGCTAACCACTTCGCCACGGTGGCTGATAAAATTTCAATAAATCGACTAGGAAAATGAAAATGACAAAATTCTGGGCACAAGCTCATTTCTAGTCCAAGCAGACATAAACAGTCATGTGAGAAGTCTAGATTTTTTAATGTCTATGAAACAAGTTACAATAAAACTTATATATAACTTATAAGTTGTATTAATAATACACTGGGGTGACAAGCCAACGGATATATACCAATCTCCTTATCTTATGATCTATCATAAATCAGGCGTAAAAAGTAAGACTTGTAAGATCAGGGGGCATAACTGCTTTGTCAAAATAAATCAAGTCGAAATCTGGCATGTAAAACAGAATGTTTAAAAAAAAAATATAGATTGAACAGTATTTGTTCATTTTGCCTACTAAAATGATACCCATCTCATGAGTATCCTAAATCAGGCATAAAAACAATAAGAGCTGTAAGATCAGTGGGGCATGACTGCTTTGCTGAAATTAATCAAGTTGAAATCTGTCATCGTAAAATCCCATCTCCAACTTTCGGAAGAGAAAGGCCAGTTTGGCCGTTGGTATGGATGACACATTACACATAGCATGCTCCTTCCCCGAAGTTGGAGTATGGCTGCCTTAATGGCAGGATAAAAAAAAAAACAGTCATACACACAAAAGTGTCAGAATCTTCAGCTCGATCGATGAAGGTGGACACTCAAAGAAAGAAAGAAGAAGTGTCAGAATAATCAACTTGACGATTGTGGACACTTACTGGATGATGATTATGATGAATTATGATCATTCTGCCGCAGAACTGGGACAAAACATGACACGTTTCACTGGTCTTCTTCAGGCAAGATAGACAACATTCAGGACAAATGAACAGGAGGAGCGAGCGATCTTCTTCTTCTTCTTTCTTTCTTTGAGTGTCCACCTTTAATCGACCTGAAGATTCCGACAGTTTTGTGTGTATGGCCGTTTTCAATCCCACCATTACAGAATCAAACTCACCGCCTCCCAGCTGGGAAGCCATAACTCCTACCCCTGTGCTGACTGTGGCTGGTCAGTCATTTCCAGTGTTTCCAAGCCAGCAAGGCACTGAAGGCTATTTCAGGGCCAGTCACTACCGAGAGAGAGAAAAAAAAAAGTAGGAAGCCATGTCCAGAAAACAGAAACTAAGCAAGCCCACAGCACACAGCTATCAACAAAATGATACATCCACAGCATTCCTAGCATGCCAGCTTCACCATCCACATCCGATAGGGCAGATAAGATCAGGCCATGCGGTGGGCATTAGAACTGCCACCTATTTTTCACTCGGAGGTAATAAATAAATGTAAAACACACACACACACACACACACACACACACACACACACACACACACACACACACACACAGAAGATGTTATAAAGAGTAAGGAGGGAAAAAAAAAGAGTGAAGACTGAATTCCAGAACAAGACAGATGAACAAATCAGTGGATAATCATTACAGAAGAATCGTCTGTTAAAGGGCAAAAGTGAAAAGTGTGACAGAACAGAGGGACTTCTTCTGTTTCCTGAAATGGGGCAATCAGTTCATGAAAAGTCCAGTATACCCCCAGGGAGCAAACATATGACAATCACACAGGAGAAAAGTCGATATCATAGGCTCCGGTTTGTGGGTGGTATCCATGCTGAAGGGAAAGAGAAGGGTACCCACCAAATCCTCCCTGGTCCATCGGCACTTAAATCTGCCCCGTGATGATTGAGCGCCCGGATCCAGGGTGCAGCTTCCACTCAGCTCAAACCGTGATGACCCTGTGCCTGGCTGTATGAGACAGCTACCAGTTACTGGAACTGAAACACACACACACACACACACACACAGATATAAACCGTGATGACCCTGTGCCTGTCTGCACAAGGCAGCTGCCATGCACCGGAACTCACACACACACACACACACACACACACACACACACACACACACGTTTACAAATTACACACACACACCACACACACACATATGTACATGCACACACACACACACACACACACACACACACACACACACACACACACACACAGATATAAACCTTGATGATCATGTACCTGTCCATATGAGGCAGTTAGCTTTTGTGCTGTAACATACACACGCACGCATGCACGCATGCACGAACGCACGCACGCACGCACGCACGCGCACACGTACGCACACACACACACACACACACACAGAGTATGTTAAAGCCAGAAAGAGTAAAAGTCTTGTGTTCTGAATTTCAGTTTCCTGTAAAGCAACCACAACTGATTTTACATTCTGACGGAGCTGTGGCTCCTTTGAATTTGAATATGGACCACTGAATGTCCAATGAAATAGTGTTAAATCCATTAAGGCATGGGAAATGAAAAGCAGTCAACATCTCAATCCAGCTCAACATCTTAATTTTTAGACTGTAGTGGAGCGCTGGACTTGTAAACCCAAGGGTTGCAGGTTCGAATCTCCGCCGGGCTGTTTTGGTACAGGGGGATTTTCCCCTCAGAGTGAACGTTAGTTCTGGCTCCGTTTCCCATACAGTCCTTTGAATGTGACTGTAAATCGAGGTTCCGTTTGTGAGCGTACGCGTAACATCTTGCACACACGTAAAATCCCATCACTAACTTTCAGAAGAGAAGGCAGTTTTGGCTGTTGGTATGGATGACACGTTACACATAGCATGCACCTTCCCCGCAGATGGAGTATGGCTGCCTTAATGGCGGGATAAAAAAACGGTCATACACACAAAACTCCACTCCCTTTGTTGGGCAGATGGGATTGATCCTTGCCTGTCCATACAGGGAGTGTCCTCAGGAGTACGCAGACGAAGAAGAAGACCGTAGTGGAGAGAATGTGTCGTGAAGAAGCAATTCTCTTTCTCTGCGGCCATGAGTATTTCATCTCCTGACAATTTTTCCTGTGAAAGTTTTTAGGGGGGAGCAAAGACCTATCCACCTCTGTCATCTCCACACTGTTTATCTGTTTGTTGTTGAAGGGCTCCTGGGCCTCTGTGAGGAACAGGGGTTCTTGGTTCACATCTGCTCAGTGGAGTATTAGCCTGGGACAGAGGGAGGATCTAGGAGGGTTGTCTTCCCCATTACTGCACAGCAGCACACTTTCTCCATTGCTGGTGAGACTGGGAGGCAGAGGGTTTTATGCCTCCACCAAGGATGTTTGATTTCAAATGAGGTGTGGCAGATATGTTTGGCAGTTTTGTCTTTTACCAGAAGTAGGTTTCTCTGTCAGGGTTTTAGGAAAATAGAAGGCATCTGTCTGACAGGCGACAGATACTGAACTTTTTTTTGACAGTTGCCAAGAAAGATATTGCAGAACGGGGTTGACAACCTACCATGATTTGTTTTTCACCTCAGAAAAAGGGATTTAAAAAATTCCTTTCCCAATCTTTTGTATCCACGGTTTGAGTTGCCACAAAGGGCTGTTACTGAGGAAGAGGGGGCTGGCCACCATCACAGTTCACACAACAGGCTGGATCTGTGCACGACCAGTCACTGATTGCCTTCAGCTGACACAACAACCCCTTCCCTGAGCTTCAGTCCTGCACTGCGCCAAACCTCTGGCACCTGGAACACCTCATCGGCAGTGGCATGTGCAGACTGGCTCTAACAGTCATGTAGCCCACCTTGCTTCCTTGTGGCGGTGTAGGGCCAAGCAGAAGGTCAGAAAACAGGGTGTTTGTAGCTCTCATTTTGTGCTGTTTCATTTTTAACGTAACTGTATTCACATCGACTACACCTTGGTCTCAGAGACACTTTTCAGGTCTCAACGCTGCATGACACGTTTGGGCAAGTTCAGCTGTTTACGTGGCACCATCCTTATTCCACGATCCACAAGTACAGCAGACATCAGGAGCTGATCCACTGATGCTTAACGCAGTATTCTACCAGGAATGACCCTTTCCTCACTCTTTCACTGGACATGGGATTGCCCAGCAACCAGCCAACGGAAGTGTCCCGGTCAACACCCCCTACTGCCAGCCACAAAGCCCCCCCAAACCAGCGTCTCTGGGTTCTGACTTCAGAACCTCAATCCGAGTCCTCTTGTTGATCACAGCCTCTCCTCTGCTTCAATTTTTCCCAACTTTCTCCATCTGGGGTACGGGTGGGGGTGGGGGGGGGGGGTGGGAAATGTGGTGAAGAAGAAATTTTTGTTTGATTTGATGTTTTTTCCCCCTCTGATATCCACCCACAATGAAGTCCAACCAAGGGGAGCCAAGAAACCGCTGTGTTGATCCTTTCCAGGATTCAAGAGGGATACACAACGAAACAGCAACCAACCAGTTCTGTGCCCCTGATCGAGGCCAGCTCCCAGGGACAGACAGCAGAGCGTTTACACTCTCAGGGGTTACCCTAGCCTGCCAAAGAAAATGCCTGTCTTGAGCCAGCCACATGCAGGGGTAGCCAACTGCCACACGTGGGCCAGTGCGCACCTCCTGTCTG
>JADBJO010001761.1:275000-282500 GCA_016801955.1 Conus betulinus
GTGAAATAACGCAGTTTTAATGCACGACACAAAACAGGACAAGAAATTTTCAGCAATATGCCTTCCTCAGCAACAAAAAAAATAAAAACAGTACAGACATTAACATGCGCAATACTCCCCTTGTGAAGCCAAAGTGGTGAATGAAGTTGACAGAGGGACAGTGGGAGAGAGGGGTGAGTTGAGTTTGAGGAAATAGGGCACGAGGGATGACAAGGGGAGGGGGGTAGAGGTGCTTTAGGCCGCTGACCCCTTTTTCCCCACCCCACCCCCACCCCTCCCCTTGTCATTTACAATGCTTTTTTGTGCATATTGTATTTTATTTATTGTGTTATCTCTTGTTCATTTCATTCATATGCAACACACCCACTACATACAATCACACCCTCCCCTCCTCTCACTCTCCTTCCCCTCCCCGTCCTCTTCTCTCTCTCACTCTCCACTCTTCCTCTACTTCCACTCCCCCCCCCCCCCCACCTTTCTCTCTCTCTCTCCTTTTCCTCCTCCTCTCTTAACTCTATCCTCTTTTCTCGTGCCATATTCCTCAAACTCAACTCACCCTCTCTCCCAC
Source organism: Conus betulinus (assembly GCA_016801955.1). NCBI lineage: Eukaryota > Metazoa > Mollusca > Gastropoda > Neogastropoda > Conidae > Conus > Conus betulinus. The sequence goes on from JADBJO010001761.1 coordinate 275,569, forward strand.
TGTCCCTCTTTCAACTTCATTCACACACTTTGGCTTCACAAGGGGAGTATTGCGCATGTTAATGTCTGTACTGTTTTCATTTTTTTTGTCACTGAGGAAGGCATATTGCCGAAAATTTCTTGTCCTGTTTTTGCGTCGTGCATTAAAACCGCGTTACTTCACACTTTGTTTTTTGTGGGCTCTTCTGCTTTTTCATCGTGTTCCAGTAATGCTGCAGTTTGTTTCATTTGCCTTTAACACTGAAGTTAAATATGGAAATCGAACAGACAGTCAAGTACAACTTAAATACATAACTGAATATGACTGCTGATAATGCTAAGTGAAGTGATTTTTCTTTATCTTCAAAAAGGTTTTCCATTCATTAAATGTTCTGCTTGAACGGCTTCACCTAATGGATAGACGCGTGGCAAGAAAATCTATTCAACAAAGTTACATGGATTTTTAAACAAAAACAAAACAGGGCATACATCAGCGCTAAAGATAAACAATCTAGAAACACAGAAACGATCTGTGGTACACACCCAAACCAAGCTCTGAGATAACGAAAAAAAAACATACCACTTTCCTGATTATACATGCCTTCTTCGCTGAGTACATCCCTACTTCGCTGAGTACATCCCTACTTCGCTGAGTACATGCCTAACGTATAACCAAGCGCGCTTCTCAAAAATATAAACCTTGTCCATGGCATTACAGAATACTGTTTACTGTACATTACAATAAAAACAATGAAAATAGTTTCCATTGGGAAAGTACTGATAAACTTATTTAGGAGACTTCGAAAAAAAAAAAAAAAAATGGGGGGGGGGGGGGGGGGGGGGTGTTAAAGTCTCATAGTGTAATGGCCACAGGGGCGGTGAACTGTCACTTGTCAGAGGTTCCTACGTCTGGGGCAGGGCATGGCATGACAGAAGGCGGAGCCCATGCCTCTCTTTCCTCCAGTTACCTTCCCTGACCTGAATCAGGTACCTGTTTACCACTGGATTGACAGAATGGGTTTTTTAAGCAAACAACAACAACAGCAACAACAACAACAACAAATCAAAGCCAACAACTGCCATGAACTTATACCCTATGCTCCACAGGCAAATGCTCCTTCAATTTCACTGTGTGACCAAAGATTTAAGAACGACAAAAAGCCAAAAAAAAAAAAAAAAAAAAAAAAGAATGAAAGGAAAAGTGCAAGACTCTACACATTGGCGCTAATAATCCTAATTACAAACACTGCTTTAACAATCAAGATCTAAAACACTTGAAATGGAGAATGAGTTGGATGGGGGGTACAGGTGTGATGGGGGGAAGAAGCGGAGGTTATCGACTAGGATCTTAGTTTTGAATATGCCACCATGGCAACTGAAGGGATAGGCAGGTGAATGCAATCTTACCACGCACACAAAAGCTCAACAACAAAAATCGTGAATGATACCAGTCAGTTTTTCAAATCATTTGTACTTCTAACATTTGCATGGTAACATCTTCTAGTTTCTTAAATGACAAAAAAAAGCAGACAGCATTTACTGAGACTGTTCAAAGGTGGTAAATTATTCAATTCAGTTTAATTCAATTCAATTCAATCAATTTTATTGTCCATCAGAAAGTTTTCTTCTGCTCCACATCATTTCACAAGTACATAAGGCATTACAAAGAGACATTGTAAATCATTATATAAAAGTCTGTGTTAGTATATGTATTTGTATACCTCAACACTCACACACCCCTCCCCACCCCTCCACACACACACACACACACACACACACACACACACACACACACACACATGAGATAAACATTAAATCCACAAGACATAAAACATTACATAGATTATAAAAACAATACATAAAAACACAAACTCACCCCGCACCAATGCCAAAACACTAAAACACACACACATGCGTACACCCCACACACCACACACACACACACACACACACACACACACACACACACACACACACACACATGCGTGCACAGACAGACAGACAGACAGACAGACACACACACACACACACACACACACACACACGCGCGCGCACGCGCACGCACACACACACACACACACACACACACACACACACACACACACACACACACACACACACACACACACACACACACACATACAAACAAGCAGATCACAGACCTAAGACCACAGGCATGAAAACACATTTAAAACTAATCCCATACCTTTGTGGATTGTTTGGCGGTCTGACTGACACTCTTCATGGCAATAACATTTGAATTGTGATTGTCACTTCTATTTTCATATGATGGTTCAGGTACAACCTTACCATAGGCCGCGTTCAGGTTCTTCAGATTTAATGCTGTGGAAAGAAAAATACTCTGCACATTTTGTTTTGTCCCAGTAGCAATCACATTATATAATTATGGACCAGTTTTTTTGCCTTCAACATTTTTTTTTCAAATCAAACATTTTGTGGGTATTTTTTCTGGTGAATAGTGCTGTATGCCAAGGCCACACCCTGGGATGTAAACATGAAGCTGTTCCTCTTTTTGACATCAGTCTGTGTTGTTTACTTGTTTTTGTTTTATACTCTTTGTGGAGAACAACCAACACAAAAAAAAACCCACCATGTAACAGAAATAAACATCCTCTGGACAAGTTCTGGACAACTGCCGTCTTACAAATAGTTGCCACTGCAAGGATTTTGTTTTGTTTTGTTTTTTTCACACATCAGATGATAACTGAATAAAGACAAAATGCAGCTCAAGAACTGATCTGTTTATCTGATTTATATAATTCTTTTCAAGACGAAGTTAGCTAGCATGTCTTCACGGCAGTGCAATATGCTGATCTCCTTATCTATAACAGCTCCACAGCTGAAGTACAATAATGCAGCACCTACTTGACATGATTATAATGATGAAAACCAATGATGGTTCATATCATTCTATATAGAGAAACAACAAGCAAGCTGACGTACTATATAGTACACAAGCTACAGCAGTGAAATAAGATAAGGCAATGTTGCATATAGCCCGGCCGACGGCAAAGGGCCATATCAGGGCTGTCTTTGCATTGAAGTCAGCTTACAAGTCGTTCATTCACGCAACTCTTTAAAACACATCCTCTAAAAATCCACCTGAAATTTTGTTTCAAAAAATCTTTCCACTTTAAAATCTCAGATCCGGTGAAAAAAAAAAAAGCTACAGCAGTGAACTTTCAACTTTGATCCTGTAGTATGCATTATGAATCTTGGCAAATAATGCTGTAGGAGCCAGTATTGACTATGTACGCCATGGGGAAGTTGGGCGAAAGGGTGCTTGATCATGCATGCCGCTGCTCAGGCAGGGCTGATGTCATAGTCCCCACAATAGATGCTGTCTGAGACTGTTCCAGTCAACTACTGTCCTGGGAAAAAAAAAAAAGTTTCTGAATTCCTCTGTTCTGGAGACGGGGGATTTTGTGGACTCTAATTATGTTTCCAGTCGATATCCGTACCTGGTTAGTGACAAAACATCTAGAAAAAGGCTTTGATTGGATGTGGCACTTGCCATCTGTCTGCAGTTTGATGAAATGATCTGGCCAGCAGGTGGCAGAGCCAGCGCGGACCCCTGAATGACTCAATGCAGAACTATGAGAGTTGCTACTCTCAGAGACACCTGAGGTGAAGCTCTTCAAGCATGGTGGAAATACAGCCCGGCTCCCTTAAATCTGTAGTCCCCTGTGATGTATCTTGCATTGTGATGTTTATTGCACTCTGGTTTTCTATATATCACCTTGGAAGGGATCAAAGCATAATGTAAAATGGACTGTGGCAAGTGGTGGCACTGGCTTTCTTGGTGGTGTTTGCGACCTGAGAGTGCCACTACAGGTCTTCAATATCATTGCACTGAGGTATAGATGGCTGCTGACTTCTTTGAGGAGCTCACCACATAGCAGTACAGGTAGTCGTCTTTTTTCTTGATGTTGATGATATAGCATTTTCTGCATTGAAGCACATAAATTCCCCAAACCTCGGTCCTCATTCAGTGTGTGTATGACCTCTTGCTGGAGGATGAGGGGGTAGACAGTGGTCCTCAACTGTCTATATAGAGATAAAACAGTCAACTGTGGATATATGCAGTTGTATGTTGTCTGGTGCTGACAGATTACTGACATCACATAGAAACAACAATGGCTTCAGGACTGTGCCCAATGTTATGCTGAATTCTACCTTTACCTCCTTTGACTTCTTGCCAACAAAGAAAGCGTTCGAGGTTCAGCTAATCAAGAAATTCTTGACCCTCCTTTGGATGCTTCGCCTGATGCTGTGGTGGGACAGTTTATCCAGGTGCTTTCTGTGGATCACACTCTCAAATGCCTTGTTGAAGTCCAGTATGGCCAGGTCAACTTGCTTTCCAATGTTAAACTTGGGAAAAATTGCATGCTTCATCACGATCAGTTGGATCCAGTTCTGGAGCTATGGTTGAGAGGAGTCAGTTCACTGTCAAAAAATGTCGGTTCATGATGGCAAATGATCTACTAAAGAAGTGTACAGAAGACTGACTATAAAAGAAATCAGGCAGTCATTTTCAGCCCATCACCTATCTTCTTCCTTGAACTTCAAGGTGCAGGTAATGTTTCCAGTGAGCCTTACCTGGGGTAAATCACCAGTCTTGGGACTGCTGGGGCGCTGGCATTCACACAGCCTCTCAAGATGATGTTGGGGATGTGGTCTGTTCGGCTAGCTTTGACACGGTTAAACTCCTTCAGCAATTCATTAACACCTTTTGTCACGGGATCTAACTTACTGGCATTATGGCGTGTGTCCATGTGTTGGGGTGGGGGGTGGGGCATCATCTTCCTTGGTGAAGACACTCTCAAACTGGTCAACGAATGATGTCTGCCTTCCCTTTGGTGTCACTAACCAAAGGAGCTGTTCTTGTTCAACAACGCCACGCCCATGCTGTTCTGCTTTCTACTCTTTGTGTACATCCAGCAGTTCCAGTAGAGACCTTTTGTACAGGTGGTGTGTTTATTTAATCCTGTTCTGCCTCTCTCATCTGCTTTCTCCACTTCCTCTGTGCAAACTTGCAATTTGTCCAGTCTTTTTTCTCTTTTTTTTTTCAGACTGTTTGACCTTAGCTAAGGTCTCCTCTGAGCCCTTCTTGATTTTTTTTCCACCCTTAAATTCAAACTCATATACATTTAAAGGAACAATTGCCAATAAAAAGGTTTTCATCCTTACAAACATATACGTTATGTTGAAGTTCAAATTCCCAGCCATTGCAGTAAAGCTTTATATAAGATGACTGATATTTATCCTCAAAAGGTAGATCTAACAGATCCTGTCTTCTTCTTCTTCTTTTTTTTAGTGTCCACAATCATCATGTTGATTATTCTGACATTTTTGTGTGTATGACCATTTTTCATCCTGCCATTAAGGTAACACATGACAGCAGTATTTTCATTACAAATGTTCAAATTTTCGATTTTTTTTGTATTTGACTGATTCTGCACCTTTAAACACTGTTTTATCGCATGATCTTATTCAATAGCCTACAAAATGATCCCGAAAAATGAAAAAAATTGTATTAAGGGAGGGACAAGACCCAAGGTACAAATGTTCTTGTCTTTTTCTTTCTTCATTTTCTCAAATCCCGCATTTCACAGCATATACACACATTCATGTGAGGTTTGTTCATTTATGTGGAGTAGTAGACTGTTCCCCTTTAGCATGCTGCTTTTAGGTGCTTTTATCTTTATTTCTAAAGAAGGATTTTCATTTTTCTTTGATTTTGTTGCATGTATGCTGATATTTGTAATTTACCAAAAGTTCACTTTTAGGATTTTTTTTTCAAAAAATAAAAATTGGCCTGAATGGTAAAAACCTCTCTTGCAAACAAAGATAATATGAATATCTACATAACAAAACAAACAGCTATGTCCAATACTTATCACACAAACACAATATCAAGTTTTTTTTTTGTTTGGCGGCCATATTGGATGGTTTCCATGGCAACGGTGGGTAAAACGGACCTAAAAAAGCTTCTTTTTTTTTTTTCGATCTATGGATAATGTCGTTCAAAGTAACAGTAAAGAAATTGGAATGATTTTGAAAAGAAATTTGACTTGGTGCACTACCATTTTTCACCTTAAGGCAGCCATACTCCATCTTCGGGGAAGGTGCATATGCTATGTGTAACGTGTCATCCATACCAACGACCAAACTGACCTTCTCTTCCGGAAGTTGGTGATGGGATTTTACGTGTGTGCATGATGTTGTGCGTGCGTTCACACACGGAACCTCGGTTTATAATTGTCTCATTCGAAGGACTGTGTGGGGAATGGAGTCAGAATCAATGTTACTTCCGTGGGAAAAAGCCCCCTGCACCGAAAACGGCCCGGCGGAGGTGCGAGCCCGCAACCCCAGGATCACCAAGATTACTAGTCCGGCGCTCTACCAACTGCCGGACCGATTCCGGTCTGCTGAAAATGAAACAAATGTAAACCAACTTTGTTTTTAAACTATAATGAAATTTTGTTTCCATGTTCAAAGATCATAAACTGGTCAAACTGACAGAATATACTTGCTACTCCAGCAGTCTGTAGATTACAGTACTCTACCATAACATAATATGGCGCCTAAGAGTCCTACTTTTCTTTTTTCTTTTTAAATAAGTTTTTTAAAACTTACTCCTTCACCTAGGAGGTGCACTGCTGTATGGAGTTAGCTAACCTTTCTTGTGACTTACACTTGATAATGTGAAAATGTGTTGGGTAGTACATTCCCCCCTTTGCAACTTTTCTGTTAAACGCATTGTGTGATGATCTATCTGAAGTACGAAACAAACAAACAAACAAACAATCACGATCCGAGAGTCTGAAAAGTGAAAATGCAAGTCACAAAACCCCGACAGGTGTAGGCCTGCACGTACCACTGACACCAGCACTTACCGGTGACCATATTCTGAAGAGAAACACTCAGAAT
>JADBJO010001761.1:292500-315000 GCA_016801955.1 Conus betulinus
AATGTTTTGAAATATGAATAATGGAACCATTACTATACTATCTTTGCACTGAATATTGCTTACTACCATCCCTGCCAGGTGTGCTCTTTTAATGGTTTCATTAACTTATAAATCAGGGTCTATGTGGCTCTAGTCGCATTTCTTCGTTTGCTAGAAAAGCTGTTAAAATGAATTCTGGACATATGAATATTTTGCTTTCTATAGCTTGGCATCTGCTTTAAATGAACTCTCACCACCCTATCAGCTCTCTATCTCTCTTTGTCTCTTTCTCTCTCTCTCTGGCTCACTCTGGGTCATTTTCCTGACATGTGCTCAACATAGGGGTTGATCATTGTGCACAAAGTAAGGCAACTTCTGAATTACTAATGTATGTTTTTATCTTTCACAGTGGTGCTCTTTATTCATTGAAAAAATCACAGGGATTGGATTCCCAGTGTGTGTCTTGAAACAGATCCTTTTGTTTAAACTTTGGTACTAAATCAGCCAATCCTTTTGTTTAAACTTTCGTACTAAGTCAGCCAGTTTTGCTTTACTTCCGTTGTGATATGCCATACAGGGTGTTATTTGCATGTTAGAAAATAGGTATTCCAAAGTGATTTTTTAAAGTGTTTTTGACTGTTGTTTTCAATAGGTAAAGATTTTAGAACAACTTAAAGCTAAGAAAATTATGTAAAATTTATGTAGCTTAATTAGGAGCGAAGTTATGGTTTTTTAGATATTCAATTTTCTTACAACAGTCGGAATTCCCCTTAAGGGTCATGTTTGGAGGCCTGTAACTCGGCCGTTTGGCAAGTGACATGTCTGAAACTATGGGTGATTAATGTCAACTACTTGTAATACACTGAATTTAGTGAGCACAAATTCAAAACAACGAAAACCCATGCCTGACAAAAAGCATGCACACACACACACTTAAACACACGCATGCACGCACGCACTCTCTCTCTCTCTCTCTCTCTCTCACTCTTATACTCTCTTTGGACTGTTACCTTGGTGGAGCGGTGCCCCAGACTCTGGGAATCCTGAATCATTATCAAACTATATATATGTATAATATATAAATATGTATATACATTATATATATATACATATATATATGGTTGTTCTCAAAAACATGTGCTATTTCTGTGACATAGAGACTGAAAAATAAATTTTACTCTAGATACATGTCTTTGTGTTATACAGTAGAGCATTTCAGTATACGTCATATTATAAAAAGGAAAAGATACTTTTTCAATTCATCTTCTTGTCATAGATGATTAGAAATTTTTTTTTTTTTTTTTTTTTTTTTGCTGTGTTATGGTTGTGACGTGGAATCCCAGAAAAGTGCTTTGAAGTCTTTAAAAGCAATGTGCTGTGTAAAACCTGGTATAACTTATTTGTAATCCCAAGAATGAAAGGTTCCCATATAAAAAGAACTTTGAGAATGATTGTGACTGTGTATTTTTCTGTAATTTTCAAGTCGCACATTCATCCTTCATGCCCAGTAAATTATTGAAACATACAGCTTAAGTTAATCTTGCATTATTTCATATGCTTGCACTCATAAAATACAGTGCAGCTTTTTCAAGGTAATGTTGTTTATTGCATTTGATTATTTAATAACAACAAGTGTTAGTTGTGACAGGAATCTAATTCTACAAAAAAAACCTTGAAACCAAGTATGGACATGACAAATATGATTCAAAAACAAAAGAATTGACAGTAGAATAATTAAATTAGAAAAAATAAAAGATTTGAAGTCAGTAGAAAAAAAAGAAAAGATTTGAAGTCATTCCACTGATAAAGGTTATCAGTTTGGAGTCTTGTTACAGTTGTGACGTGGAATCCAAATCTACAAAGCAGTGAGACTCAGAAACCAACAATGTCGTAGCTGTAGAAGGGATGTCTAGTGTGCCTTACCTTTCACCATATGCTCTAAGCGCCTACAAACATGATCAATACATATTTATTCATGTTATCTCACAAAGACACAAAACACACATGATGGGCCGAGACTATACTCGCCCTGTCCCCACCCCCACTGGTTACTTTCCATTTGCCCCCCCCACCATCTCAATGCACACATTCTCCCATCCCTCTCATCCATCAGCTCTCTGTCACTATCACTCTTTCTAGCTACATGGAAAATATGAGTAAAAAATAAAGCAGCTGAAAAAAAACACAGTAAAATTCGGGAAACTGAAACAAGAGAGATCAGTTAGGTTCATCCGCTAAAGTAACAGTATAATGGTCACAAGCATCGATCCTGGGTTGTCCATCCCTCTGTTGATCTGGTGCACCTTGACCCATGAGGAATCAAGCTGTTGTGGCCAGGTGTGGCAACAGCCTGAGGGATGGAGTTTCAGGAAGTTGACAAAGATGTCCTGCTCCTCCACATCAAAGGCTTCAGTCTGCAATTAAAAGCAATATCAACTAATGGCAGAAACTAGTAGTCTTAGTAACAACCAAGCTGTTTCTGTTGATACTATTGGCGCTATTAATTCTTCCATCACCATAATGAAGCATTTGGACCCACTGGTATAATGGACTTTGTTTCATGTTCAACAAACTTGATTTTGATTTTTGTTTATGTTATGTTCTCAAAGAAGTGTCCTACCTTTCCAATAAATATGTTCCATCTTCTTTCCACTCCTGTTGAAACACTGCCCTCACACTGACCTAGCTTGAAGTTGTTCTCCCTTGCTGATTTTTTTTTTTTTTTTTTTTTTTTTTTTTTTTTTTTTAATACAGAAATCTTCTTCTTGCGTTTCTTTCTTCCTTCTTCTCCAATGCATCTTTTCAGCTTGCTCTTTTCTGCCCCGTCCAGTTTGCCCTCTTGAGATTCAGTCGCTAACATGTCTGTCCTAGTGTTCTTGCTGACACTTTTTTTCCACAACTTCTCTTTTTGTTTCCGGAGTGTAGCCTTTAGCCTTTTGCTTGATGTTCTGCCCTTTTTCTTCTTCTGTTAAACTTTTTTTCTGTATGCTTTGCACTTTTCTTTGTTATCAGCTAAGTACCTCTGATACTTCTCTGGATCCTATTTTAATTTCTGCCAGTATGCTTTGACCCTCTCAGCATTTCATAAAGCTTTTTTTCTTGGGCTTGGGGGGTGGGGATTGGGGGTGTTGGCCTGGCCTTTCCCTCTTTTCTGCCGGTTGTTCACATCTTCGTGGTTCCATATTACTAGAATGAGACATCTGTGGGCAAACAAATGAGGGTTGCAAGGACTGAATGGGTAAGAGTATCTTTCTCAGTTTCTGCTTCTCTGTCCACTTATCAAACTTCTCTGTGTCTCTTCGCTCATCTTCTCAAAAACTTCTGAAATTCCTAGGCACTTGTTAAAGACCAGTCGGTGAGAGAGCATTTAGCTTTAATGCGCCCACTTTTTGGAATTCTCTTCCTGACAGCTTACGTGAGCTGCCCACATGATCTAAATTCAAGTTAAGAGTTAAAAACATACTTTTGAAAACAAGTTCTAGGTTGTGTTCATCTGACTTGCGAGTCTAGATCCTGTGGTCAGATTTAACAATTACATGAAGTTTTTTTTTTTTAATTAATTACATAATCAGCTAATATTTTAGAGAGATTAGCCCATGATTTGAAGCAATGATCTTTTGTGATTTGTGAAAATAACAGGGCCAGATGTGCTCTCCTGTGGTAATCCATTCATCAGATTTTCAGTGGCAACATTAAGAGTAGGCTTAGCAGTGCAAGTTTTTTTTTTTTTTTTTTTTTTTTTTTTTTAATTCTTTAGAATTTTAGATTTATGATTTGCCTGAAGGTATTTCTCCATAATGTTGTGGTTTGAAACGAAATTCTTCATGAGAAAATAGACTTGAAGCTGTTGTGAAATGAAAAGAGAGAAGACCAGCACACACATTTTTATTACCTCTTCAGAGAATTCTTGTCAAATCGACGGTAATATTCAAACGTTGGGTGACACAACACCTACAAATGAACTGACATTCTGACATTCTGTAGGAAGGGTAGTGCTTGCCATATGATTGACAATATCTTTTATGCTTTTGTCAAATGTTTGCTGATTCACTGAAGTCAGACTGGCCTGTCAAATTATGACAGATGAAAAGAAAGATCTTTGTATACGTAGACACTTTGTTTTGTTGTTCAGATGATGCAACACAAACCTTTCTTTAATACAGTATGTGAGAGGTGATAGCTTGAATGTTTGTAGGAGAAAACATAAAGAGTAATTTTCAGTTTGTGAAGCGAAACCTTTTAGAGATGAAAATATTGTACCTTTTTTTTTGGTTTTTGCTCTGTTTAACAGTGTGTTTGGAGAATATTTGATGTTCCTGTCAAAGTTTGTGGTGAACAAATAGATGCAGTGGGCATGCAATCGATTTGCATTGTGGGTATTGAAATGCTTATACCTTTATGACATGATTGATAGTTTTCTTCATGAATATACCAAGGGGAGAAAGCCTCCTTCTTGAAAATACTAGGAGGAGAAAGCTTTCTTCCTGAAAATACTAAGAGAAGAAAGCTTAGAGGGATCTGTACCACAGGCCTGTAGCTAAGTAAGAGATGCTGCATCCAAACTAAGCCAACAAATCTTATCTGATGAGAAAAACACAGTTTAAAATAAAAAAAAAAAAAACCAACAGGTTTTCTCATGGCACAATGTAATAAGTGCCGGTGCATTTGTGTCACTTATACTTTAAAGCTGTGTCTCTCTAAAATGATCCATGGCAAGACTTCGCCTGCAGTGCTGTGGCACGCAATGCAAGCGATAGGCTTACACACGTGACAGTTCTGACCGAGCATGCAAGAAATGAAGTTCTCAGTTGAATATATCGCTTACAAGTTTGATCTGAAGTTGGACAGCCATTCCATGTTACAGAGTATGGTCTATTGTTAAAAGTAATTGCTTGTACTGTGATAGGTATTCAGAGAACTGTAGGCAAGTCATCCGTATCCAGATCCATCTGACCATTCAGAGTGTGTGCGAGTGCGCACGTTATTGTGTGTTAAAATGTGTGTGTGTGTGTGTGTGTGTGTGTGTATTTGTCATGCAACCCAAACTCCATGAAAATATGAAAAAAATTAATTCACTTGACTTGGAATTTTGTCTGTTTAGTATTTCACTTGTACGCGTGTGATGTTGTGAGTATGGGAAATTTAGTAGTTGTTTTGAATCAAATGAATTAGGAGAGAGAACTGATGATTATGCACTCCCTTTCTGACCATTTTTTTTTTTTCTTTGGTCTGCATGTAATGTGGATTGGTGGTGATGGTAAGGTGCGGGGGGGGGGGGGGGGGGGGGGGGGGGGGGGAGTTGAAAGGGGAGACAAGGGGGGGGGGTGTTTCAAGACAGGCATGGGGGGTGGGGGAGTGGGAGGGATTGTGAGGGGGCAGCATGTGAAAGAGTTTGGATCTTGTGGAGGTGGGTTCATGTGGGTGGGTGTGAAAGGTATCCAGCAGAGTGATCAAACACGCTTGAAAGAAAACCGAAGATTAGTTTATTGAAATAAAAGTTGAATGACTGATAAGAATAATAATTAGTGAACACTGGAAATAAAGATGCTGAATAAATAAAAATGAAAGAAACAAAGATTTGTGTAGAGACTCGAGTATGTAAAAACGGAGACGCAGATACTAAGAACTGAACTATGGTGCCAAACAAACAAACCGGAATACTGAACAAGATTGAATAATACAACGTCCGCACTTCCTAACACACTGGCACAGCCATCTTAAGTAAAACCTCTGATAAAACAACAACCACTCGATGACGTCTTCCCCAGAAAACATGAAATGCTTAATGATGCAAAACTTGGAGTTGAATCACTCGGAACAGATTCTTCCACCATCAAGGGCTTCGTCTCTGTCTTGGAGCATTCAGCACCACCCCTGTGCACAGTCTGTACGCAGAGGCAGGTGAACCCTCATTGTCCAACCGCAGGCTGAAACTGTCTTTGAATTACTATGTCAGACTGTTCTCGGAACCGGAGAATCCTGCCTATGACTGTGTCTTTGACCCTCAGTTTCAAAGCAAATTCGAAAACAACCCTAACTGTATTCCGCTGTTTGGTCTTCATATGCAGCCTCATGTGCAGAATGCAGGTCTAGACCTAGGAGTTGTGTCTGATTTTTCAAAGTTTCCAGATCAGCCTCCGTGGACCTTTTTCACACCAGAGATTCGTTTTGATATTGCAGCTTTTCGCAAGGAGTCTACCAGCTCTCTGGCATACAAGGCGTTGTATGCTGACCTCTGTTCAAAATTCCCATCATATCAGAAAATTTTCACTGACGGTTCCAGGTCTGAAGATGGAGTGGCCTGTGCAGCCTGTTATATCTCTTGTCGTTTCAGATCAGATATAACTCACTTACAGCTTGTGTAAATAAATAGGTTTAATATATTAAATAACAGTACAAAGTGGAAGGTGGTCAGCCTGTTTGTTGACGTGCAGTCAAGCAAAGTGAGGTAAAAAAAAAGTCGCGTGATTAAAGGGAGAGCATGCTAGCTTCAATACAACATTCCTCCCCACCTTTGAATAGAAACTTCAAAATTCAAAAAATGTTTTGAGAATAATCAGCTGAGCAAATACATGCATCATGCATGAAATTAAGGTAAATAGATAGTGAGTTGAGTATTCTCAATTATGTTATTTTCTACTTGTTTTGTCCTTTCAACACTACTCAAATTAATAATGTGTAAAGTCTTTCACTCGGTAAGTCTTTAAAACTTCTTTGGAGTTTAGCAGCAGTGAAAACAGAATAATAAGTAAATTAAGTATAACATGAACAATTTTAACTTTTTGCTAAATCCAATGTATGTATGAATACGTGCATTTAGTGTGAGCATGCATTCATGCACTGTGTTCATCATTTGACTGTCACTTCAGTATGTAGTCTTGGAGGTATGTAGGTATCTTCTTTGTGCGAGTGGGCCTTTGGTTTGCAGCTGATGTTGATGGTTCAGCATCGATTGGTATATTAGGTTTAGAGTGTCCATTTCTTGGTGGTGTGTGTTGACAGGGCTTCGTGTCAATCTCCTGGGAGTTGATGTCTGGGGTCTGCGAGGTGTTGAGACGGGTGTGTGAGGTTGTATTGGCGCGATTTCAGGTACTTGAGGAGTGCTGGGTTGCGATCTGGCATGTGGAGTCATCAGTGTCTGGTTTTCTTTTTCTTCTTCTTCCTCCTCATCTGAGAAAGATTGTTGAATCCCCTTGAAGTGGGAAGAATTTCGGGTGATTTCTTTCTGTCCTTGCTTTGCGGTGACCATGGAACCTTTCTTCTGGACAATGACGTACGGTTTGGGGTTGTATGGATGAGTGAATTTGTTCAACCTTGGTTGTTTCACTAATACCTGATCACCGATGTTGAGATTGGAAGGACGGGGTGTGACGCTTTGCATCAACATGCGACTTCATCTTGAACTTCGAGGTATTGTCATTTTTAGCAATCTTGGCATGTATTTCACTCGGGGTAGGAAATTGGGTTTCAGCAAATTCTGGCAGTCCAATGCTCATTTTTCGACCTGTTAAAGCTTCGAATGGGGACACTTTCGTGGATGAGTGTGGGGTGCCTCGATAAAACCGAAGAAACGTAGGCAGTTGAGATTTCCACGACATGTTTTCAGCGATCGATGATTTGATGCTTTTGTTCAATGTCGACATGAATTTCTCTGCTTCTCCGTTTGTTTCTGGCCACAATGGAGTAATTTTCCTGTGTTTTTTGCTGAAATTTTGCATGAAATTTCTGAATTCTGCGCCGTTGAAAGGAGAGCCGTGATCAGTTTTGACCGTTTTGGGAATGCCTTGTCTTGAGAAGATATTTTCAAGCTTGGGAATGACGCATTTTGCAGAGGTCGATGATACAATTTCCACCTGGAAATCGGCTGTATTCATCAATAACTACAAGTAGGTATTCACCTGAGGGAAAACGGTCCAGTAAAATCTACAGCCAGTGAACTCCATGGTTCATCGGGTAGAGGAGTTGGCTGCAACAGTTCATGATGGGAAGCTCCTGGATAAGATGATAAACAAGGTACGCACGCTTTTACAGCCATCTTGTCAATGTTTGGGAACCAGACCTTTTCTTGGATCAATGTGTTTGGTCTTCACGATGCCTTGATGAGCTTGATGTGCGATTCTGATGACTTTCTTCTGAAGGCTTTCTGGGATAATAAGTGGATATCCACGCAAGATTAAGCCATCCTGGACAGGAAATTCATCCTGAAATCTTGCAAACTGGGAAATTTCAGATTCTTTCCAGTTGCCAGTTTCTACTGCCTTGATCACTTTTTGAAGTGTCTGATCCTTTTGAGTTGCATCACGGACTTCTTCAACTGTCATAGTTTTTGGAACTGCGTTTTTTATGACATAGATCACGTAGGCTTCGCCTTTGTGTTTTTGTACGGGTACTGTGCATGGGTGACGGCTGATGAAGTCAGCAGGATTTTGCTCATTTCGTCCTGGTCTGTACTGCAATGACATGTTGTATGGCATCAGTTGTAGACGCCATCGTTCTATTCTGGCTGTTGTTGGTGTTCTGTTTGAAACAATTCCAAGTAAAGGTTTGTGATCTGTGATGACGGTGAAGTTGGCACCAAAAAGATACAGGGTGAAAATGCTCTATACCATAGACTACAGCGAGCATTTCTCTGTCAGTCTGAGAATATCTTTGTTCCACATCTGTCAGAGCACGGCTGGCATAACAGATCACCTTTCCTTCTTGAGTCAGTATAGCCCCAAGACCGACTGGGCTTGTGTCAACGAGAAGTTCAGTTGACTTGCTCTGGTCAAAATATGACATGACATGGGCACTGGTGAGGGCGTGTTCGAGTTGATCAAATGCTTGCTGTCTGATTTTTTTTTCCCATTTCCACGCAGCATCTTCTTCTTCGTCAGGATTCTTAGAGGTTTCGGTGATAGTTGCGTAGTTTGGGATATAGCGCGAAACGTACTGAGTCATCCCAAGAAACAATCTGACCTCACTGACATTCGCTGGTGGTTAGCTCTTGATGATCGTTGCGATTTTCTCTGGGTCTGCTGATACACCTTTTTCACCAAACACATGACCATAGAATATCAGTTCCTTGACAGAGATGAGGCATTTTTCTTTGTTCCGTTTTGCACCACTGTCTCTTGCAGCTTTTGGAGTGTTTTTCGCAGACTCTCATGTTCCTTTTGGTTCTTTCCGTGGGCGATAATGTCGTTGCTGAGGTTTTTAGCATGGGGGATGTCAGCTAGCAGTTCTGAAATTCCATTCTGAAAAATCTCTGCAGCAGCGTTGACTCCAAAAAGTAGCCGTTTGTATCTCCGAAGACCCTTGTGTGTAGAGAACGTTGTTATGTATCTACTTTCAGGAGCCAGTTCAAGTTGATGATATGCGCTTGAGAGATCAAGTGTGCTGAAAATGGTTGATCCGTTGGGATCTGTGTTGAGGTCGTCGATTGTTGGCATTGGATGTTTTTCTCGCTTGACTGCCTTGTTTGCTTCTCGCGTATCTATACATACTCTGACGCCACCAGATTTCTTCGGAACAATCACTGTGGGGCTCACCCAGGGCGTTGGTCCTTCTACTTTCTGGATGACGTCAGCCTGCTGGAGGCGTTCGAGTTCTCGTTTCACATCCTTTCGAACATGAAAAGGAATGCGTCTGTGCGTTTGCTTGACGGCTGAACTTCAGTGTCAGTATGCAGTTTGATTTGTGTATTCTTGATTTTCCCCGTTTGTCCATCAAACAAAACTGGGAAAAACTCATCAAGCATGTTTGTTGTCTGAGATTTTGAGGAAAATGCAGACTGGATGATGTTCAGTGCCTGAGCTGTCTCAGCACTCAAAAGGTTGCTGTTTTGGTCTGGTGTGTCTACTACATAGAATTTTGCATGAGCACGCCTGTCCTTGTACGTGATTGTAGTTGAAAGAAAACCCTTGACCGGAAGAGGTTGTTTCGATCCGTATGCATACATTGTAGGGCATGGTCTCCTCAGCGCAGGTGTTGATTCTATCTTCTTGTAAGATTTTAAGCTGATGATATTGACAGTAGCACCTGTGTCAATGATGAATCGGGTTGCCGCTCTGATTTTCTTGACCTTGTTGTCTATGATGAAAGCAGATTCAGATTCATCATTAGACGACTCAGGTTCTCTGTGTGTTTCTCTTTCGGTTTCTTTTTCATAGTCGTTGTTGACATGCCTTACTCTCTGAGATGACCTGCACACTTTGGCAAAATGTCCAACTTTGTTACATTTTCTGCGTTCTTTGCCTTTTGCTGGGCATGGGCCTCTTTGAGGGAAGTTTCTACCACACAGTGCGGCACCTAGTTTCATTTTCTGTGTCATGGTTATAGTTTTGTGATGGACGATTTCTTTGATTTGAACTACGACCACGAAATGACGGACTGCCTTGAGTTCTGTCACTGGAATGAACAGAGTTTGGTTGTTTCTTCTGTTTCTTCTTGCCAGCAATTTGAAGAGCACTGAATGAACTCGTAGTTGTTGGCATTTTCTCCATCTCTGCAGCCCTAATATCTGATAGTTCAATGGCTCGAGCTTCATCCAGTAGCTCGGCTAGGGTCATGTCTCTGAGTGCAGCTCTTCTCAGCTTCGCAGATTTATGGCCTTGCATGATTTGTGTCAGCAATTCTCTTTCTTTTTGTTGATGCCAAAATCACAGGCAGAGGCAAGTGTCTTGTGTAGAATGTGTCAATGGACTGCCCTTCATTCTGTACTGCTTGTCGAAAGCGAAATGTTTCATAGACTACATTCTTTTTGGGAGTGAAATAGTTTTGTAGTGACGTTTTGGCTATGTCATATGCGTCGTCTGCTCCTTTTTCTCCATCAGTAAAACTATCAAAGATATCATATGCCTCATCGCCTATGTAATGCAACAAGAGAGCCTTCTTTTTTGTTTATTATTCGTTATGTCCAGTCCACACAACATGTTTTCAAACTTCGCTATCCATTTAGACCACCTCATCCCAATGGATTGTTCGTCTACATGTACAAAACGCGCTGGAAAACTTGGTAATGAAGCCATGATGGTCAAAACGAAAATTTGACTAACGGACAGTAAACAATAAACAGTAAACAAGTGGGGTAGATTTTGCTCCCATAAGGAAACCTAACACAGAGTAACTTCTATTCAAGACTGGCACAGCAGACAGTGCAAATATATCTGCCTTTAAAAGGGATTGCGATGGTTCCCTTATGCAGCCAGTGAAGAGTTTTCATATCAGTAATGTATTTTCTTATTTTCATGTTCCCAGTTTCTACATCATCTTCAACCTCCTGCTCCTCCCCCCTCCTTAAGTCCAAAGTTTTGCCAAGTCATTACTATGAAGACAATTTAGTTGTTGGCCTGCGCATGTTCCCCCCCCGTTAGATTGTTCGTCTTTGTATTTATCTGACTTTATTCAAGTTTAAAAGGCTGTGCCAGTCTTGAATAAAAGTTACTCTGTGTTAAGTTTCCTTATGGGAGCAAAAACTACCCCACTTGTTTACTTTTTATTGACTAATGGACGTTTACAAGTACTATCGACAAATCAAAGTTAATGAAAGTTCTACTTAGCTTTTCTTGATCCCATCCTCGTCGCCATTCTGTTATATCTCTTGTCGTTTCAGATCAGATGTAACTCATTTACAGCTCGTGTAAAAAAAATAGGTTTAATATTAAAATAACAGTACAACGTGGAAGGTGGTCAGCCTGTTTGTTGATGTGCAGTCAAGCAAAGTGACGTAAAAAAGGTCATGTGATTAAAGGGAGAGCATGCTACCTTCCATACAACACAGCCTATTGCCCTGGTGCTCCTTCTCAAATACTGTTAGAACATATTCTTTCAGATGCTTCTGCTTACTCTGCTGAACCTATAGCTCTGGTTCTGGCACTGAGGATAATCTCACAATCTAAGAAGAGGGATTTCCTGGTTCTGTCAGATTCACTGTCAGCTTTGGAGGCCATAGCTGGCCACAACCTTCAGCATCCAGAACTTTTACACTTGATGCGATCTTTGAGTTCTTGAAAGAGATTAACATTTTTAATTGGATTTGAGATTTTACAGTGGAAAGATTTTTAACGAACTTTCGGATGGGTTTTTCAATGTATTTTAAAGAGTTGTGTGAATGAATGACTTGTGAGTTGATTTTAACGTGGTGACAGCCCTGATGTGGCCCATTGCGGTCGGCTGGGCTATAAGCAACATTATCTTATCTTATCTGGAAGGAATATCTAAAAGAAAACAAGAGACAATAATATAAACAACAGGTAAGTTCAAGCAGTGGTGAAAATAGACTTAGATTAAATGAATACTCATTTCAACGCTGACAATGGGCTTGTGTATATATGAGAGAGCAATTTTCTTTTTTTCTTTCCTAAGGGGAAGAGATGATAGTATATGTTCATGTTAAATGTTTTTCGCTGGCTGCCATGGTACAGTGGTTAGTTTTTTCAGAGTTAGGGGCTCGGAGGGTGTGAGCCCATCAGAGGTGTTTTCATTGTGAGATTTCCTGCTTCGGCCAGCTCTGTCCAGATGAAGTTTTCTGTCATCTCACAAAATGAGTGTATCTGTGGAAAGTTGCTTAGATTTCCTGTCCAGCAGTGCTTGTGTCTGAATCGCCAGGAATGCTTGATGCTGGATGCATTATGAAAGGAAAGGTAAAATAACAGTCTAGTCGAGTATCCCATGACCAGGATGGAAACCTATGGTATCATCTCCATCACGCCTCATTCTGATAGGTAATCCTATTAAAAAAAAAATGTAAAAAATATAAAAAAAAAAAAAAAAAAGAAGAAGAAAAGAGTTTTGAAATCTCCGCTCTGTCGAGCCCCTCTGTCATGGTGATCTCAGTTTCAGTTCCCTTTCCATTATCTAAGCTTATGGCCAGTTTTGACTAAGTGGTCAGAGGAGGCAAACTCATGGCAACTGTCATCAGAGGAACATGGGCCCAGGCGCCCTCCAGAGAGAGGGTGGGGGATGGGACTGGGGTGCTGACTTAATACGGATCTGTGACAGAGACAGTCGTTTCCAGTAGCAGAAGGCTCATGGGTAGGACTCTTTGAGCATGTTGGGTCGGAACCGGCACCACTCATATCACCAAAATGAGTGAGCAGCAGTGCAGTGCCTCTGCCAGTGGACTGCCTTGTGATTTAGTAACTTGATATTGATTTCTCCCTCTGGACTCCTGGTGCTAGGCTATGATGGCACAAACCTGGGGGTATGCTTGTATATGAGGTGCAGGAATGAATGGTCTTGGGAGTAATGCCACAGAGGGTGGGGGGGTGGGAGTGGGGTCAGGGAGACAGATGATGCGAGTGGGGGAAAAAGGTGGTTTGTACTTTTTCCCAATTTTGTTAGTCATTTGATGTCAGATGAGCACAACTGATGTTACTTACCACTCATGTCTCTGTCCAGAGAAGAAACAAACAACAGAAACCAGTGAACTGATTAAGAATATATGTCTCACTCCCTAATGTCTTGGTCACAAAAAGAGGACGTAAAAATTGTGAAAAGAAATTGTGTGAATACCAATTATTGTATATATGTATCAATAATTTATGAAAAGAAAAAAATAATTAAATAGAAAGAAATTGTGTAGTTAGCAGTTATTTCCCTTCCCCAAACTCCCCCCCCCCCCCCCCCCAGTGCCCTCTCACTCATCTCCGTATTCCTTCCCCTTCCTCTCTCTTGTCTGTCTGTCCATTCTGTCCGTGAATGTGACTGTCCATTTATCTCTTTATTGTTTGTTCTTCCTGTTCACTCTGCCTTACAAACAGAGGAAGTTCCTGATACAAACATTGGGTTTTTTTTTTTCTTTTTTTTTTTTCCCCACAAGTGTTGAGCTGAACCAACTGAATCTGTCCTGCTCCAACCTAGGTTGTGAACACATTCATAATTGCTCTCTTTTGATTTCTTTTCTTCTTTCTTCAGTAGATTTTTTTTGTCAGGCGTCTCCCGTTCACTTGTTTTTTTTACTTGTTTCATGTTGTACCAGGTCATGCCGAGCTTACACTGGAGGGTTGTCCTGCAGAGCTGAAGGCTGGAAAGAGTACACCATCGACTGCAAAGTCGACACCTCTGTTGACTTTAGCTTGTATTGTTTTGAAGATCCTCCAGAGACAGTGTTCTTCACCTTCCTCAAAGACGAAGATAAAGACCTACGCTGTCAAATGGACTTTGACTCACAGTCTTGTACAGTCCGCAAAGAGGATCTGGATGTCGATAAATGCGGATGCACCGAGAGCACAAGCAACTCGAGGACCTTCAGTTTCAAGTTCCAGGCACAAATGAGCTTAAACAAAAAGAGACTGGAATGTAAATTGTGCACTTTAAAAGCAGCTTTTCCCCAAGCAGAAAGTCCATGTGACGAGCTGAATGTTGGTAAGTGAAAAAAAGAATGAACTTATATTAGTGTTTGGTGAATGGACACTGGAGCTGGCAGTGGTAGCATTTGAGCAGGGAAAATGAACCATTTTTTTTTTTTCTTTCAAGCTTTAGTTTGGAGGGAACTCCTGGTAAGTGATTATCGAATGTAAAGAATTTGTATTTGTTTTCTTTTGAACAGAGCCCAGTTACTTAACACACAGATCAAGACGTCCTTCAATCTGTCCAGCCTCCCACCCCGACTACTGGCCTTGAGCTGTTGTGTGTGCGTGCGTGTGTGTGTGTGTGCGCACGTGCATGTGTGTTTCACTTTCAGTGTAACTTGTACAGCCCTGTCTTCTTGAATTCTGTGCAGCACAGTAGTAGTACTAGACATAGCAGTAGTAGTGGTAGTAGTAATAGTAGAAGTAGTAGTAGTTGCAGCAGCAGCTGTAGTTTTTCTGAAGACAATAACTTTACCTGTCTAGTGATATTTTGCAGGTTCCTTCTGTGATCTCTAGCGCACAGTTTGTGTTTGATATTAAGGCATGGATGACAAACAAAACTTCAGCTGAACAAAGACAAAACTAAATGATTTTCAGTGTGCCCAAAAGATTTCTGTCCACAGACCATGTTCTCACTTCTGTCCAGTTAGAAAACTGCCTCATTCAGACCAGTATGAGTGTGTGAGCAGGCGTGTGAGCGCATTTATGTGTGTGTGTATGTGTGTGTGCACGTGTGTGTATGCGTGCGTGCATGTGTGTGTGTCTGCATGTATGTGCGCGCGTGTGTGTGCGTGTGCAGAAGTGTGTGTGATTGTGTGTGTGTGTGTGTGTGTGTGTGAGTGTGTGGTGTGTGGGTTTGTGTGAGCACACGTAACTGCATATAGGCTATATGTGTACATATCTGTGTGTGTATGTGTTTGTCTTTGTATGTGGGCGTGTACACATGTGCATATGTGTGTGCATTTGTGGGCTTATGTGTATGTGCGTACATGTGTGGGTGTGGACATGCACATTCACACGTGTATATGTGTGTGGGTAGGAGCGTGCGAACATACGTGCACACGTTTGTATGTGTGCATGTGTGTGAGCATGCACGCGTGCGTGTGTGTGTGCATGTGCATGTGCAAGCACACGTACACATAACAATAAGAACAACAACTCCTCCCCATCACACGCACACCCCACACGCGTGCGCGCGCGCACACACACACACACACACTCTCTCTCTCTCACTCTCTCATATGCACACTCACGCACCAACACTTGCACACACATATCCATGGACTCTCTAATTAACACGCTGGCATTACCCACTGATGAACACGCACACACACACACGCATGCGTACAAAAACAGACACACTCGCTCACTCTCACACACACACACACACTCACTAACGCTTGCACACTCATGATGTCCATGGACTCTCTAATTAACACGCTGGCATCAACCCACTGATGAACACACACCAGCGCACACATGTCTACAGTGTGTGCTTAGGGCCCTGAGAGATTCAAAGCCTTTTCTCAGTTGACATGTGTTTCGTCTTTTGTGTCTGTTATTGGAAAGGCCCAGTATGAGTTTGCCCCAATCTCTAGGAGTGTTTGCAGTGTTGGCCTCGAGATTATTCCAATGTTTGTTTGGGTGGTGATGTTTCTTGCTCTTCCCTTAAGTCTGGATGTGCAGCCACTTCCTCTCTTGATGTTCAGATCTGAAAGATGATCTGTGGTATAGTGGCTTTGCTCTTGTTTGCTTAAGTGATTCTTCAGATTTCTCATCACGTCAGATCGGCCAAGCTTTAATCCAGTTCTTATTGTTGCCTTGCCAGCCAGTGTGTCTCTCTCTCGTGTTCTTTAACTCCAGCATGTCCAGGGCAGTACATCCATATGAGTCTTTTCAGTGGAAGGCTGCGCATTAGTTCCTTCCAAGCAGGGCTTCCCATTCCACTTTTCGCTTTCTGAAGTAGGTTCATGGAGTCAGTCAGTATCATGGCTTGTTGCGTTTGAAACTGGCTTGTTGATGTAAGCCAGTGGAGTGCCTGTGTCACTGCTTCTACCTTCCATTGTTTGACTTTGAAGTTGTTAAACTGTGCGCACCATTGTCCTCCTGGATAGTTTGGCCATTTTGCTTCACTGTGTGTGTCCCCGGCCTGACTTGCCTTTGGTGACAGAACCGTCAGTGTCTATTGAAATATCATCTTTGGTGCAAAGGTCTTCTACCAGCATCTGAATTTCTGCGTTGGTTTTGCCTTCTGGCCATTCTCGACAATGCCTTCCAAGTTCCTGTCCTCACCTTTGATCCTGTGTGAGCCTTCAAACCATTACTTAAATTACTGCTCTGCTCTCTTCACTTCCAGGTTGATGTTCCTTCATCTCCTCTTAGTCTTATCAGCTGCTGCACTGAGTGTGTGTGTGTGTGTGTGTGTTTGAGTTGGTGATTGGGGATGGTTGCGGAGTGTGTGACTTATTCTATTTTAGTTTTTTTGTGTGTGTCACATCTTCTGTGCCCACCTTGGTGGCATTGCACCCACACTGCTCATTCTGACTACCTGACCACATCCACAGCCCGGTCCAGCCTGCCACAGCCTCGGCACCAGGCAATAGTTGCACGAGTATCAATGTACACAGGACACTACCTACTAAGCTCTGACTACAATATTTGCTTAGATCAGGCGAGGAGCTGGCCTGAGTGAACTCTGCCCTCTGGAGGGTGTCAGCCCCCATGAAATTGCTGATACCAGTTACCCTGATGGAGCCAAACCAAGGCCACAGACATGGAGAGTACATCGAAACTGAGGTCCCCACGAAAGCAGGGCATGAAGGCCACACAAAATTTGTGAGGTTTAAAAAAAAAAAAAAAAAATTGTTTTAAATACTGATTGATGAGCATGAGGGTGATGAAGATGATGTGGCTGATTTCCATGCTGGCCCGAGACTGCATGACAGGTCTTTACTCTACACTCAACTTTCATGATTATATCCAGGCATTGACCAAGCTCGAGTGATACGAACGAACACCTGCGGTGTTGGTTAGGAAAGTTGAACGATGCTCTCAGAGGCGAATCCATTTAGTGGATGACACTCACCTATATTGTCCTAGTCTTCCCAACTGAGCCCGTAGCAAACTCAACTGTGGGTAGGAGCTGGTCGGGACAGAAAAATCCCACATGACTCTGATGGGAATCGAACCGTGTTCTCCCAGCCAGGAGTCAGTGATGTAAACCACATCGCCACGGCAGCTGGTGTGAATTGATTATTGAATGATGGATAAATGCATTTTGATGCCTGCGCTGCTTTGTTTGTGTATTGTTGTCCTCTTCATTTGCATTTTCTGTTGTAAAATCTTAGGATTTATTCCAATCTTCCCAGCTGAGCCAGCAGCACACTCCATTCTGGGCAGGAGGAGCCAGACCATAGATGGTTGTCTGTGTTGGTTGGTTGTTTTCAAAACAGGATCTCTTTTCTCCAGGGGGTGACTACAGAGTCCCATGTGATTGGCTTGGTTAATTTGAAGTAAAACTGAAAATTCAGATCGTTATAATTTAAATTCATTTTGCTGGTTTCCCTGTTGGTTTAACCTTTAAAGCGCACAGAAAGCCTTATCTTCACTTCTGCTCCCGTGCTTGTCAAGGACAAAGACAGGCATCTGCATCTCTTCATGAGATTGGTTCACACATTGCTAACCAGCATGTTGAATACACTCAAAACTGCCCTAAACGTATAATCTGTTCATTTGATGGGTCAGGCATAGTTCCTTTGAATAGTTTGTGTGCACTTTTGTCATCATCATCCTTTTTTTTTTTTTTTTTTTCAATTTTAAAGTATTGGTACTATTACCCTCTGCAGTCGAAAAGATCATGGCAAATAAGGAATGGCAGCTTAAATAGTATAAGGCACTGAAGGGGTTAACTGGGTGCTGTCTTTTACTTTACAGTATTGTGGCTTAACTCACTTGCTACCGATGTCTACAAATGCGGACGTTGTATGACGAAGCGTTCGCTACCAATGTCCGCATATATGCGGATTCGGACTTTGAAAATTTGCGCTGTCCGAGTGACGTATGGGGTACAAAACTCAAGAACGGAGACGGTGCTTTAGTTATCCCCTTCCAACTTGTCATTCACTTGAGCCGTGTGTGTAGCGTGGCTCGCTCGCTAGCCGACAACAACAAAGAGTACCGTCGGTCAGTTCTGTTTCGTGATTTTCCTGTTAGAATTTAATGGCACTAAACAACAGAAAAACCTTATCATGCTTTTGGAATTTAACTTGAAGTGATTGGTGTGTGTGTGTGTGTGTGTGTGTGTGCAATTTCTTACAGCTAGACCATCTACAACTACAAGTAAGTGGAAGATATTGTGTTACAAGGTTCCATATTGTTCACGGTGCTAACTTTAATCACGAGAACTTGAGAGAAATCCCATGTCTTGAAAGGAGCCAGTACTCTTGACTGTTGCTAGAGTGTAAATGTAGAATTTGAAGGATATGGATAGCTTGTATATATACATACAGTATCATACACATACAGTAGCAAATCGGTTAAAGCAAGTTCTACCAAATATGATTGATGAAGATCAAACAGGGTTTATCAAAAACAGATATATTGGAGATAATTTAAAGTTGATATATGATATGATTGCTTATCTAGACAAAAACATAATCTACCCGGATTACTTTTGAATATAGATTTTGAAAAGGCTTTCGATTCGATAAACTGGAACTTTATGTTAAAGTACTGAAAGCTTTTGGTTTTCAAGATGATATATGTAGATGGATAGGTACGTTCTATAAAAATATTAAATCATGTGTAATTGTAAATGGTCAGGTTTCGGATTGGTTTAAAATTGAACGAGGCTGCAGACAAGGAGACCCTCTATCTCCTTATATATTTGTATTATGCGTAGAAAATTGGCTATTATGGTCAGACAGAATTCCAGTATCCATGGGATCTCAGTGAACAATGTTGAACACAAGATTTCTCAGTACGCTGATGACACAGAATTCCTACTCGCAGGAGATAGAAATTCTTTTTGAAAACTGTATAAATGTTCTTGATAGGTTTGGTTCTGTGTCGGGCCTTCATATGAATGTAGGAAAAACTAATGTCGTTTGGCTGGGAAGTGAGAAAAATTCTGAAATCCGTTACATGGAACACTTAGGTATGGAATGGAATCCGTCTAAATTCCGAGTATTAGGAATGTGGTTCACTAATGACCTGAAAGAATGTGTAGATATAAATTACTCGGAAAGACTAGCAGATGTAAAGCATTTATTCAAAATATGGGTAACGACAGTTAACACCCCTTGGTAGGGTAGCAATATTAAAATCTCTTATCCTCTCAAAGTTGACACACCTCTGGTTACTATTACCAAACCCACCAGACATATTTTTTCAATCATGTCAACAAGCTTGTCACAAATTTGTTTGGAATAAGAAGCCAGATAAGATTAGCCGAAAAACTGCACATAAAAGTATCAAAGATGGCGGCATTGGTCTTCCTGAACTAAAACTTTTGTTTTATCTCAGAAGCTGTCCTGGATACGTAAAGCTGAGATGTCAACCCATAGATGGCGAAATATTCTGTTGTTTAACTTCCCTAAGTGGTCGCTTTTGAAAAAATATGGTCCAGAATTCGTTTCCAAATTTACTAAGTATAATCAGTTTTGGGCTGAAGTTCTTGATGCGTATAAATTCTTTTATTACAAGTGTTCCCCCCAAAACTCCACTGAACTTCTTGCCGAACCATTATGCCACAATAAATGATTTCAAATCGGAAAGAAGTGCATTGTATCGAAAAAAACTAAGTAGCAAAGATATTAACTTTCTCGCACTTTTTTGATGACAAAGGAAAGTTCTTGCCACATGCACTTTTTAAAGAAAAATATAATATAAATATTGATTTTGTCACTTTTGCTGGCTATAAATCGACTATAATGGACTATGTGAAAACCTCTGGTATAACTATAAAAAACAATAAGTACATAAACTCATCATTGTGCTTTAAAACATCTTTTCGCTATAATAAAGGCTCCAAGTTGTATTATGATATCATCATTGCGAATAATCAAAAGCCAAAATGTTGTGATAAATGGGACATGAAATTGCTGATGCAAAATGATTGGAAATCCTGTTTTTTGCACGCGCATAAGATACGTGATGTAGGGCTGCAGTGGTTTCAACTGAAAAAATATTACATGGTGTTTATGCACAAATGTTGTTTTTAAAGGAGATTGGAATCGTTTGAAAGTAATAAACTGTAGTTTTTGCAGCACATCCAAAGATAGCATTGATCATATGTTTTGGAAATGTCACCATGTACAAGTATTTTGGAATGCTTTCATTGGCTTAATGAAAAGAAAAATGTTTGAATGCTGAAAATGTCCTTTTGACAGAAGCACTAGTACTATTGGGCTATGACAATGCAATTGTGGGCGACCGTCTTTTATTTTATAATACTATTTGCGAAGCATTACATATACGTTTGTAAAAAACAACAACACCCTGCCACAAATACAAGTATTTTATAAATAAATTAAAATTTAGATACAAAATTGAGGAACATATTGCAAATTTGAAATTAAACCATGCAGATTTTTTGACTAGATGGCTGACATACAGACCATTGATGGATGCTGCGTAACATTTGTGCCCCTTTTTTTTTTTTTTTTTTTTTTTTTTTTTTCTTTTCAAAAACTTCCCTGTCAGCATGATTTTTCTTGATGCATCCCCTCTCTCTCTCTCTCTCTCTCTCTCTCTCTCTCTCTCTCATTAGATAATGTTTGCATGAATTTGTAAATTCACACTGCTTGGGGTGATTTCTTTTCTTTATTTATTTCTTTATGTACATACTTGCCTTCCCTGTATATATACATGTTGGAATGCAAATTAAAAAAAAAGTTTAAAAAAAAAAAAAATCATACACATACAGTGTCTCCTGCCAGGGGTTTGCACATTGCTTCACCGAGATTAACCTGAGCTCTGAACGCATTCAGTTTTATGAAGATTCAGCTGGAATCAGGACATACCGAAATGAACCTCTGACAAAAGAAAATTGAAAAGATAAAACAAGACAAGAGAATGGATAAATGTGCTGTCTGTCAGCGTGATGCTTAACTTGAAAACCTGCAGGCAAAAAGCACTGAGACACTTCCCCCCCCCTGCCCCCCACCCCCCCGCCCCCTGTGGCCGTGCATGTGTGTTGTGGAATTTCTGGATGTTAGGAGTAGAGCTTGCTCATTGATGCTGCCAGTGTAGAATGTAGATCTACAGAATGTGGGAGGTCTCATACCTCTTCTCCAGAACAACCAATGGGGCCTGATATCAGTCTTAGGGCTCAGTTGACAAGTAAGTCTCTGAATGATTGTGGGCGTCATCATGGCTGTTGCATCATGGTTGTGTCATTCAGACACCAAACTAGAACGTGACAGGCTCAGAATGAAAAAAAGAAGAAGAAGAAGAAGAAGAAGATGAAAAAGTTTTAAACTGGCACAGAGCTATTGAGAAGAAGAAAGCATGTTACTCATCCATTTCATGTGAATTTCTTTGTTGTCAACCATAACCAAGGTGGCAACAGTGTTCATCAGTGTTGACGATTTGGGGTTGATAACATGAAAAGATCAGGAAAGTCCATCTGCTTTAGTGTGTGTGTTTCAGAGTCCTTAAACTAGACATGTTCTTCAGCAATGTTTCACGAGAAACAACACTTAAAAAGTATGACGTAAGTTTGTGACAGATATCTGAAGATAGTAGGGTTGGGGGGGGGGGGGGGGGGGGGGGGGCTAAACAATAACAACAACAAACACCAAACAAACAACAAAACAACAACAACAGCAACGACAAAGGAGCAGGATCACATTAATTAACCAATGATTCTTTTTTGATGGATCAGTTTTGTTTGTTGGGGGGGGGGGGGGGGGGGGGGGGGGGGGGGGGGGGGGGGGGGGTTGGTGGTTTTTTGTTTGTTTTTAGTTGTTTTTTTTTTTTAAAAATAATTGCTTGGTTTTTTTTTTTTGTTGCTTGTAGATTCCATTGATATGTTTTAATTTCATGGTTGTTGCTCTTGAATGCATATTTGATGTTCTCCTGCATCTCCTTACTGGTCCTGTTCTTGTTACTGTTCTTTTAAACTAGTATTATTGACCACCCTTTCCACCAGACACTGATCTCTTTCTCTCTCTCTCTCTCTCTGCCT
>JADBJO010001761.1:320000-330000 GCA_016801955.1 Conus betulinus
GGCCATTGTTTTTAGTTTATGTTAACGATAATGTTTGTTACATTGATTCTGTTATCAAGCTATTTGCAGATGGTATGTTGTTTGTAAAGTTGATTCTGTTATCAAGCTATTTGCAGATGATATATCATTTGTAACATTGCCTCTGTTATCAAGCTGTTTGCAGATGATATGTTGTTTGTAACATTGATTCTGTTATCAAGCTATTTACAGTCGATAGAATTGTGTCTTTAGCCATGGAAGATTATGTTACAAGGAAAAAATAAGTGTTACTAGTTGATGTGATAAAAACAGAACGCAGGAGCATGCAAGGTAAACTGAAACGATTCGAAAACAGCATTATTTAATGAATTCAGACTGTCGTCTTCTGTGATCTGCAGTTTGGGAACAGTACAATGTGGCATCAGATTTAGCATAAACATTGAGGAGTCCCTCTCCAAAATGAGTGCAGATATGGTGAGCACATGAATTATAGCTGTGAAAGTCTGACTTGCCATAAAATGCCTTTGCTTCTTTAAGTACTGATTGGCCAGAAGGGCTCTTGAAACTATGTACGAATGATTTATTTTGCCTCGTTTTGATTATGCTGATATCATGTGGGATAACTGTGCAGAGAATCATTCCAACCTTTTAGAAAATTTACGCTCAGGTGCCTTGTGCATTATTACAAGTACTGTATGTGGAACTAGCCATGTAAAGTTATTGGAAGAATCGGGATTCTGCTCCTTGAGAGTGACATTGAAGATACCAGGTGATCATGATTCACATTAGGTATCTATCACTGATTGTCCAAACTTTCTGTCTTTTCCATTGATGTTGTTTGTTTTGCCCTAGTAATGAAAGAAGTGTGGCTGCAAGATTATAGATAGCACAGTGTGAAGGGAAGAACCTGGTTCCATGACTCAGAATGATCAGCAGAAACTCTAACACATTGCTGATTAATGCAAAGTTCACACTATGCCATATCATGGCCCCGACTAGGGTTTACCTCGCTTGACTCAGAAAAATGATGGCCTTGATCGGTGTCCATGTAGTCCTGCACAGGAAGTGTCCCCTGACTGTTAAAACCAGTGTCGACTGATGCCACTTGCAGCTGGGACTCCTCCTCCCCCCCCCGTCGATATAGAAGAATGATAATAAACGCAATATGTCCCCCGCTGTTTTTATATCCCTCACAGGAAGTCTCGATAATGTGTGCGCAGTTTGAATCGGTCAGAACCAGTTCTAACTTTGTTTCATCAGGTCGGCTTTTTCCCCGCCACAATTCGGTTCAAAGTCATGACGGGTCCTGATTGGTCTGCACTAGTCTACCGCTTGGTGTCCTTGGTCACAGTTCGTCTGCACTGGTTTGGGTATTCCAAAACAACATCGGGCCTCCTTATCTGTGAAACTAGTGCAGACAAATGCAAACTTTTTTCAACCGATTAGTTAATAATAGATAGGAGTAGATAGGACTGCATAGGTGTAGATAGGAATAACATGACTAATCGAGACTGTGACCTTAAAAAAATAGTCAGAGTGGTTGTGAAAAAAAAAATTGAACCATCCAAAGGCCTCTAAGTCGAGCTTGACAGGTGCCAGACTAGCTACAGAACTAATCCAGGGCTAAAAAAAAAGGGTTTACCGGACCCCGGCAGCAGATGTGTTATCCGACTTGTGAAAACCAACAGGACTCTCTGACCTGCATTTGAGTCCTGCCAAGACTAGAACTAGTGTGAACTTTGCATAAAGGGGGACCACTACAGTGGAGTGCGTGTGTGAGGTGATGGCTTCAACAAGCATGCTTCATTATGCCACAGTGCGGAGAGAGTTGATTGGATGATGCATCAGGCGGGAATTGAAAACCAGTGAGTGTCTGCACTGGCTCTAAGTCATGCAGCAGAGCGAACAAGCTCCTGTCTTTGTGTTTCTTTTTTTTTTTTTTTGTGCAGCTAAGAGACCATGGAGGACACCCAGTCCAAGTAAGTTTACTTTCATTAGTTGCTGAGTTCAGTTTTTGGAGTGGATGGAATGGGACAAACGTGACCTACATTGGAAAAAAGATGTTACGATGAAATCAAAAGATAATAGTGTAGAGGGATAAGCAGGGTAGAAAGTGAGGGAAGAAGAGTAGGAGACTGGGAAGAGAGCGTCAGTGGGCACATCATCTTCTGCATCAACACCAGCTCATTGGTTTCCTCTTTTATTTCAAATCGTAGATGGACCAACGGACCAGTGTGGACAGAACCAACCTCACCAACCTATTAAGACATAAACAACGATGATCATCAACATGAGGTGTTATTGAGAAGAGGTATACAAGAAAGCATAATCATTCAACATGAGGAATTGTTTCATAAAGTGCATTCAACAAAGGTTCAGAGTAGGGTCAAATATTAATAAGACACAAATCATTCAAACTGAGCCAAGGCAAGTGTCAGACGTTTATAATGAAAATGTGATATCATACATTAAAACAATAGGTCTTGGCTTCAAAGAATATCTGAATATAGTCCCTGCAGCACATAGGCATAATCAAAATTAAGGTGCAAGGATTTACAAACAAACAAACGAAAAAAATACACAAAGGGCCTCCCCATTGCAAACGGCAGGAGGTCAAAACTTGTCTTTGCAAACCAACAACACAATGACATGAAAATCATAACATTAGCAAATGGACTTCCCGCTGCAAACAGCAGGAGTTACAAACAGTCAAAAGCATGAATCATGAAGGTATAGTGGATGAACATACATAAATGTGCAAGAGAGGGGACTCCGCGTTGTGGATGGCAGGAGCAATGAACAATGAATAAAATTAATGAACATCCAGTTTTCAAGAGCAAGGCATCACTTACGCCACACAGCTGTTACTCAACTGTATGACAAACTGTAAGAAAACTGTTTGGAAACCACCAGCTGTTTGGAAACTACCATTGTACCAATCGTCTGTATAGTCCACATATTTGATCAGATTCCAAAAGGACACACTTTGCACATCAAACAGCCAACTAAATCTATTTTTCTTTCTCAGTAGACAGACCCACCTCAGGACGGTGTGTGTTACATGCTACAGCTCCTCGCATTTCACCAGTTACACACCGGCTCAATAAGGAGCTGCTGCTGCTTTTCAGCCCTGCTATGGACCTACAGGTGTAAAGATATCGAACAAATAAACACTCACAAACTAACCAATGCAACAAACAAATAAGCAAACAGACGACCGACCGGTGGCTACTTGCACACAAAATAGCCACATGAATGCACAAACGACCGAATAGCATCCGAGCAATTATCTGCCTAATTACTCAGCCAAACAACCATGTGACCATTTAGTCTCTCAGATAATAAAACAATCAAACAAACAGGTAAAAAACTCGTCTGTGGATAGGTAGTAGCAACCCAGACATTCAGAAGAATCATCAAAAACTCCTTCACTGAGAGTATTATAATCATTTGAACAGACCACCGCATGGTTTTGTCTCTGTGACTTAACCCTATCCGTTTCACCAGCCAACAAGGGCAACATTCACAAGTCAGTTTGCTTAGTGTTCGAACACTAAGGAACCTGCAGGGTGCACATTAAACTTTATCCACTAATCACAATAAAAGACAGCATCGTCTGTTATCTGTGTTTTCTGGCATCAATTTGTTGATTACTAACAACACAATCTGTGATGATACTGAATTGCTGTTTTCATTTTAATTCTTATTAAACGCCAGCTCCTACTCAGTTGCAGAGTTACTTGTATAAATGATGGTGGAAATTTGGTATTTCACATTTCTAGTTGATAAGAAAAATGGAGTTTGAACAATAGAATGTATGAACATAAAACATCTTAACTTCCATCTACTAGTATTATTTCAGTAAGATAGTCTCTATCTGCCCTCACTTGAGGTAAAACATAGCCAAACCATAGGCAAAAACCATCAACATACCTGTACATTCTCAAACACATGAATAACGGGAATCAGCATTACAGCCTTCACCACACTCTGCTTAGCGAAGAAATGGCCTTAGAGCCAGGATGCCGGGAGTATATAGGCCTCCCAGCTTCTTTCATTGATATCTTTCCAGAAAATCCCTTTGTTGCCATTGCCACGCCCGAGTCACAATGAAACCATTAGAAGCACCTAATTGAAATGAGGTCAGATCTGGCTTGGCCGGGCTGCTGCTCAAACTGACAATCTGTCCCATATGGCCCGACAAACAACGGGGCCAACCGTTAGGTAAGTGGTTGGATCTGGAGGGACATCAAGACAGACCCTTTAGACTGTATCCAGGGCAAAATCCAGCCTGTGTCAAATCTGTCGCCAATGACCTCCACCCGTGGAGATCTACCTCTCTAAAGGCTCAAGCTCTCTTCAGCAAAGACAATACCAGCAACAGCGACACAGACTCCCAGAGCTGCAATCAGTCAAACCAGTCTGCCCAGACCAGCTGTAGCCAAAATGTCTGCTGAGTGACCAGTCTCCAGACCTCTGAACTGGTATATTCCAATCCACCAGCTAAGTCACCCCCTCACTGCAATCCCATCCATAAGGCGAAGTTGCGTTTAGGTCAGCTCCTCTGGCTTGATGGTTCCCCTTTTAGGAGCATGTTTGATTTTTAAACAGGTCCCCATCCACGTTTGAGGGATGAACACCTGCAGTCTCTCTGGTCTCTAAAGCTGGGCAGAATCACGCCCTTCAGGTGCGAGCCTTATAGAGTGCACTTTTGTCCCATACTTACCAGATCCAGCTGAAACTTCTTTTCAGCTGCCTCTGCCGTTGCCTTTAGGGTTCTGGTTCACGTCTTATCATAAATCACAGGATGTTTCATGACAGCATAAGCAGAGCAGCATACAAATCACCTCACTCTCACCTCTGTGGCGAGGACTCGGCTAGGAAACAAGATGCTCTCAAGCTGCTGACTAGTCTGGCATGCTCCCAGTCATGTTGGTGTGAGCTAGCTCCATTCTGCTTTCACAGGGCACCGCAGAGTCCATCAGAATCATTTTGTTTTGATGGACCTGAGTGGAGTGCAGTATGTGTTTTGATGCCTGGAGATGTGGAAGGTGGTGTGAAACACACGCTAGAGGGATGAAAGGAAAAAGAAATTGGGAGAAATGAAAAGAAAATGTGCATGAAGTTTGTCAGCATCTGATATTTCCATTTACGTTGTTTGTTTACCCCCTAGTTATCCAAGAAGGGTGGCTCCAAGATAGCGCAGTATGAAGCGAATAACCTGGTTCCATGACTCAGAATGATCAGCAGAAACTAAGGCATTGCTGATTAAAGGGGGACCACCACAGTAGGGTGCGTGTGTGAGGTGATGGCTTCAACAAGCATGCTTCGTTTGCCACAGTGCAGAGAGAGTTGACTAGATGGTGCATCAGGCGGGAATTGAAAACCAATGAGTGTCTGCACTGGCTGCAAGTCATGTGGCAGAGCGAACAAGCTCCTGTCTTTTCTGCTTCTTTTTTTTTCGTGCAGCTAAGAGACCCCCTGCAGGTGAGTAACTTTCATTAGATGCCGAGTTCAGTTTCTGAGTGGAGGGAGTGGGACAAACGTGACCTACAATGGAGAAAGGTTTATGATTAAATTAAAAGATAAGAGGATATCACCATGGAACCAGTTGGAAATTTGAAGTGTGGTTAGTGATCACGTGAATTTGCAGCGTGAGCGTTCTGAATCCTGTTAAATGATCAGATTCCCCAAAGGAAGCCTCTTCTAGATCTGTTAGCTCCAACAGTTTGGATGTTCACCAAACCTAGCAGCTCCTCCAGAACATTCATGGGCAATTTTAGCACTGAAGACGAATTAGGTGTGTGTTTACACATGCACGTACAAGGTTGTGGGGGGGGGGGGGGGGGGTGGATTGGAGAGGGGGGGGGGGGGGGTGTGTTCCTTCTTCAGTTTATTTTGGTGAAAAATTCATTTGAATACTTAATGGCAAGGGTTTGTCTGGAATGTAATCGATAGTCTACAATGATAGCATCTATGCTGAAGCATCTCCATGCCCGGCTCTTAGGGCTACCCAGTTTCAATGTCTTGTCTCATCTACCAGGTTGAGGAGCATGACTAACATTACCCTACACAGCTGACATACAACACCCATCACTCTTGGAATACCACAGAATTGATTCTCAGGGTCTAATCTCCAATAAAATGTGCTAAGGATGGGGAGGTATCTCCCTCTGGTCTGTCTGGCATCAACCCCTCAGGTCTTTGAGCGTTGTGGTATCCCTAATCTGTTTGGCATCAACCCCCCAGGTCTTTGAGCGTTGTGGTATCCCTAATCTGTCTGGCATCACCCCCCCCCCCCCCCAGGTCTTTGAGTGTTGTGGTATCCCTAATCTGTCTGGCATCACCCCCAGGTCTTTGAGCGTTGTGGTATCCCTAATCTATCTGGCATCAAGCCCCAGGTTCTTGTGTGTTGCATTGGAGGGTAACACCTGCTTTTCTTGGCATATCTTACCATATATGCACACAACGCTATCAAGTGCATTGTAGAATGGACATAGACCCAAAGCGGACTTTAACTTTAGGATTTCATAACGACATCCTTTGCTCATGGTCAGCCCATTCTGAAGAGCTTTGGTGGGGGCAAGTTGATGAGGCCGTCACTGACTGGACATGGTTGGGGTGATGACCCTGCTGGCTCCGTAACAAACCGGGTATTGTCAGTACAAAGTGTAGTACTAGGCAGTGCCCTATGTTATGCTGAAACAGAACAGACGGCAGGGAGTTTGACTTGAAGTGATTTGGCAGCTGTGCAGTATCTGCACTGGTGAGTTGCCTTCTGATGACCTGATGTTGAAAGCTTCCTCAGTTCTGGTGGTGCAGGGACTGCCATGGAGGGTTGACTTGTGTGTGAGCTAGCTGGATGGATCAGCTTGGGGGCAGTGTCAGGAAGAGGACATGGGAGATGAGACTGGGGGGGGGGGGGGGGGGGAAGTCCACAAAAAAAAAACCAGCAACAACAATCAACAAACAGTCTACTACAACAGCCAAACTGCTACACGAAAGGCTGTAAAAACGCAAAACAAGACTGACTAGCCACCATGTCCAAACGGTTAGTGTGTCAGGATGGGAAGTTGCAGGTTCAATTCCCATCAGAGGCCTTCATGCATGGGATTTTTCAGTCCCCAGCCAGCTCCTATCCAGAGTGGGGGCGTGCTGTTAGCTCATCCTAGGAGACTGGAGCCACACCGGCCGAATTTCATCCAATTAGTGGGCATTGCCTTGGAGAAGGCTGTTCCAGTTTCATCACCAACACTGCAGGTGTCTGTTATCTCTCGGAGACTGGTCGACACTAGGATGTTTTGTGAAAGGCAGCACAGAGTAGTGTCAACCCCCTGTGGAATGCTTGGAATTCTGGACTGCAATCATCATCATCTGCATCCTCATGAATCATGCTGGGGAGAGCAAAAAAAAAAAAAAGGAAAAAGTCTCAAATTCTGTTGTGCACGGTGCCCTGCTGTCTTGGTGATCTGCACCTCCATGCCCGGGGTCAGGTGGTGGCATGCCCTGTTGTCGTGGTGATCTGCACCTCCATGCCTAGGGTCAGGTGGTGGCATGCCCTGCTGCTGCCTTGGTGATCTGCACCTCCATGCCCAGGGTCAGGTGGTGGCATGCCCTGCTGTTGTGGTGATCTCCACCTCCATGCCCAGGTCAGGTGGTGGCATGCCCTGCTGCCTTGGTGATCTGCACCTCCATGCCCAGGGTCAGGTGGTGGCAAAGGAGCATGTATTGGTAAGGTTGTGGGAGCTGTCAGCAGGACAGACATGATGGCGCCCTCCAGAGGGGAGTCCAGATGCACACTGACCCTGACACTGCAGCTAGGAAATGACTGTTATCAGAAGGGGGCTTAAGAAGATGATGTCCTGTGTATGTTTGATGATTAGAGCAGGCAACACTGAACCCCACCGAAGTGACTCGGTACCAGTGCTGTGTCTCGACCTCTGGTGGGTTACCTCATGACAGGTTGATATCGTATGACTCCAGTGAGCCTTTGGTGCTGTGACTGCCACAGCACAGCAAACTGGGCGTGGTGATGTATTGGGGGGGAGTGGGTATGAGCTGTGTGGGATCAGCGCCCCTTTGGGGCACTCAGAAGATGCAAGATGAGGCTTGCTGCCCACGGCCCTCACTGTTCCCCATTCCCCTCCCGGCCCAAAGAAAAGGCAGAACTGATCACAGAAAGAAAGAAACATGGGCAGACTGCCACTCAGAGTGGTCTTGCCTGATGCTGATTGATGGTGAGGAAACAAAAGCGGTGAGGTTTGGATTTCTGTGAGGGGCTTTTTCCAGGTGAAACATTCTGAAATGTTCCCATGTTTGTAGTTGAGGATTATCCGTGAATGTGTACCACATCATGTTGATTTCATTTCTTTCTTTCTGTCTGCGTATGCAGGCTGATACTCCTGTGCGGATGCTCCCTGTATAGACAGTCAAAGATTTATCCCATCTACCCAGCAAAGGGTGTGGAGTTTTATGTGTATGGCTGTTTTTTTTTTTTTTTTTTTTTTTTTTTTTAATCCAGCAATTAAGGCAGCCATACTCTAACTTCGGGGAAGGTGCATGCTATGTGTAACGTGTCATCCATACCAACAGCCAAACTGGCACCGAAGTTTGTGATGGGATTTTACGTGTGTGCAAGATGTCATGCGTGCATTCACATACAGAACCTCGGTTTATAGTCTCATTCGAAGGGCTGTAAAGGAAATGGGAATCAGAACTAATGTTAACTCCGAAGGAAAAATCCCAGTGTACTAAACGGTCTGGCCGAGATTCAAACCTGCAACCCCAGGATCACCAAGATTACCAGTCCGGCGCTCTACCGCTGAGTTATTCCGACCCCTATGCTGATTTCAGAATCATATGTATGTGGTGAGAGTCTGACTGGCCATTTGAAATCATTGTGTTCTCAGCCCAGTAAATGGTGGTGCTTGTGGCAATGGATCAAACGATGATGAGTTAGTGACAGTGGATAAGAAACTCTGTCCAGAGGGTCATGGGTTCAAATCCCAGCCATGATTGGTCCCAAGATGAAAAAAAAAAAGGGGGGGGGGGGGGGGGGGGGAGGGGGGGGGGGGGCAGCAGAGGGACATCGGGAGTCATGAACTGGGTGTGGCCCATCCCCCTCCTAGAGTGTCAAGAGAGAAGGGCCAAAACACTTGCTTGAAGTGGGGTTCTCTTCTGAGGACGCTCTGCTGCCACGCTGTCCACGAGTTTCTCTACTCTGTCTGTGTTGTTTTAAGGTTGAAGTAGATAGACACGAGAGAGTTAGTTAAAGAAAAAGAAGAAGTCATTTTGAAGATCTGAGATCCCTTTTTTCATTTTACGTAAGAACCTATGCGATGAGATCCCTTTTTTCATTTTACATAAGAACCTATGCAATTTAGGGATATGCAGCCCAGGGTTTGAGTTGTCTGTACGCGGCATGCCTGCCTGCAACTTTTCATGTTTTATGTTTTTGATTTGTTATTGTTGTTGTTATTCTTAGTTTAATGTTTGGTGTTGAAGAAAGCACACCCCACAGGGAGGAGTGAAAAAAGAAAAAAATTAGAGAATGATTTGCTGGAAACTCCAGAGGAGGTGTGATAAATTAAGTAAAGGCAGTCATGTTACCTTCAGTCGTTAAGGGGGAAAAAAAAAAAAGAGGTGTGGTTCTAACAAGAAGATGCATTTTTTTTGTTGTTGTTGTCGTTACTGTGTTCTCTTTCTCTTTTTTGTTCTTCTTTTGTTTATTTCTAAGTGAATGATATTGCATTTCAACATTCATGGCTTGGGCATTCTGATTTTGAGTCCCTTTGTTGATCGATGAAAACCGTGTTTGGATGGCGGATCCTGAAAAGCAATCCGGATGGATGGGTGTGATGACAACTCTTGTGTCTGTTAAAGAGACGCTCGTTTGTGCATGTTCCTCAATGAAGCCTCAGTGTCATCAACAAGAGGCCAAAGTTGATGGTGTCCTGTGTATGCTGGGTATATATATATATATATATATATATATATATATATATATATATATATATATATG
>JADBJO010001761.1:332500-360000 GCA_016801955.1 Conus betulinus
GAGGTGCGATATTTCATTTGGTCACGCAGCGGTTACTGACGTCAGCTGTGTTGTCCCTGCTTTGGTGCCGTCAGCTTTAAAACAGGACTGGCTTACCTGAGTGATGTTATGGTACAGTTGTATTGATTGATTGCCCCAAGACCTTGTCTCTGCTCGGGCTTTCCTGAATGTCTTGGATGTTAAGCTACCACATACCTCAAATGACATAGCAGGTGAATGCCCCCCCCCCCCCCCCCCCCCTTTTTTTTTTTTTCCTTCTGTGTGATTGAATGTTTCCCTGCTTTCTTTTCAGGTCTAAAAATGTGTGTGTGTGTGTGTGTTCCTTTTTTTTTTGACAGTAACTTTTTTTTGTAGATCACAGTGTTCAGTTTTTTTTGTTGTTGTTTTTTTTTTTTTTTTTAGCTTTGTTTGCATGTTCATGCCCTCACCCCACACCTCACCCCCATTCCCCTGACCTCACTGGTCTCCCCTCTTACAGAAGTCAATAATCACAGCCACAACAACAAAATGTTCTTGATGGGGACTGGAGTGTGTGTGTGTGTGTGTGTGTGTGTGTGTGTGTGTGTGTGTGTGTGATGTGTTTGAGGGGGAGGAGTTGTTCTTATTGTTATGTGTATGTGTATGTGCGTGCGCGAGTGTGCATGTGCACTTATATGCTATATTTGATGGTCTTGTTCCTGAGTCATCTTCTGAACATTCACACACACAGTCACAACACACACGCACACACACACACACACAAATATGTGCGCGTGCACTCGCACACACACACACACACACACACACACATACACATACGAACGTGTGTGCGTACATTCGCTCGCTCTTACCCACACACATATACACGTGTGTGCATGTGCACGTCCACACCGACACACGCACACACACACACATACACATAAGTGCACAAATGCACACACACAACGTACATGTGCACACACCCACATACAAAGACACACACATACGCACAGATATGTACACATATAGCCTATATGCAGATACATGTGCTCACACAAACCCACAAATTACACACACAACACACACACACACACATGCACACACACACACACACACACACACACACACACACACACACACACACACACACACACATGCGCCCACGCACACACATGGGCCCAAGCCCACACATCATACACACGTGTACATCCCACTACACACACACACACACACACACACACAAGAAAAAAATGGTAGGTAGGCACTCAAGGTCTGACCAGCGCGTTGGGCTAATGCGTGTAGGTCAGACATCCGCTGAGCCATAGCCACGAGACCCTCTTCTCCAATTGTCTCGTCTTTGTTGTTAATTCATTTATCGATAAGCTTCAAGTCATGCGTAGTGTGGTCTCAAAACTTAGCGGATGTGGTGTGGCGTATATGGACTAGTCGCCTCCTTGATGAAACTGAAACTGAAACTCTGTGTGTGTGTGTGTTTGTGTGCTGTTTTAAATGGCAATACTGAAAGAAAAGGGCTAGTAGCTAGTAAGTAATGAAAATAGTAACCCCCCCCCCCCCCCCCCCCCCCCCCCCCCCCCCAGAAGGGATGCTGTTTCATTGGCGCGGGGCATAGTGGTACCACTGGTAGCTTGCAGAGGGCTTGTGCCATCTGATTTCAGGAATGAACTGTTGTCTCCACATGAAAAAGAAGTTGCCAGAAGTTCCCACTCAGCTAGCTGTCTCTCTTTTTGACTCCTCCTTTTTTTTTTTTTTTAATCTCCCTTTGCTGGTACTTTTTTTTTTTTTTTTTGGTCTGTCTTTGGCTTGTTCATCTGTCTTGGTTATATGAATAGAATTGAATCATTTTTTTTTCCTCCCCCGCCTCTCCCCCCCCCCCCCCCCCCCCTCCCCCTTTTCTTTTTTCTTTTATTAAATTAATTTTGTAACATCACAGGCATTCTGGGGTCGGTAAGTCAAATGGTTAGAGCATTTGCCTGTGGGGAGCGGATGGGTTGTGAGGTCGAACACTTGGAAGGGTCCCGATATGTTCTGCTTGAAAACCCTTTCTGTCCACCCAGCAGTAGATGGGTGCCTGCTTTTAGTTCAGTGGTAGAAGGCGAGGGATGGGCTGCGCGCCCCCAATCATGCCATGCCCGAGACACAGTAAGCCTCTGACAGTTCCCTGCCCCATACACACAATAGTTTGGGACCTTTGACCTTGAAATTTTTTTTTTTTTTTTTTTTTTTTTTTTTTATTTTAAGTATGTTGGCATGATCTGGCAGCTGGAGAGTGAGATGGGTAGGTGCTGGAATGGGTTATTTGGCAGAGTTACTTTCCGGCAGTGGCCCCATTGTACTTGAATGTTTTGGACAGATTTTCGATTTTTTTTACCTTCTGGTCTGGGAGCCCAAAAATTAAGCTGAATGGCTGCTGCACATAATCGAGCTTTCCTCGCCTCTAGGACTGTCGTATGTTAAACTTCATGAATATTTGTGTGTTTTGTTAGTACCTGTGCATGCGTGCGTGCGTGTGTGTGTGCGTGCGTGCTTGCTTGCGCGCATGTGTGCGTGTGACATGACAAAGTGTATTTGTTCTGTTTTTTGTTTGTTTTGTTTTTGTTGTTTTTTTTTTTTGTTTTGACATGGTAGCAGCCCAGGTGAGGCTGTTTGCTGGGTAGTTAGTTAGCAGGGAACAGCTGGGTTCTACTTGCAGAGTAGTTCCTTTTTGAATGATGACTCTACCCATCTTCAGACGTTCATTTATTCACTGGTTTGTTTGCCTTGTTGAAGTTGACAATGGAGCTGGGCTGGAGCCATGGACGTGAAGTGGCTGGGTGTCCTGGCCCTGACGCTGGTTGCCTTCCATCTGAGCAGCTGAACTCCCGGCACTCTGTGTAAGTTGTTCTGCGATGCATGGCAGACTTTCTTCCTCCACCATACACTCCGCCATCGTTACCATTATCAGTAACGTATGATTTTGTGTTCTTTTTTTAGCCGAAAAGAAAATTGTTGCAATTGTCTGTTGTTATTGCGGAAAGGAGGGACAGACGTTCTGTTCATACCCAAAAGTTACACCAGTTGAAAAAAAAAGAAACAAACAAACAAACAAGAAGAAGAAAGAAGAAAACTCCACCCAAATGGAGACCAGTAAGTAAAAAAAAAAAAAAAAAAAAAAAAAAAAAAAAAAAAACACCCCACAACTTTCTCCCGGCCCTGCATGCTACATGTACATGCGTGCTTATTCACATGTCACAGACACCACATTTGGGTGCAGATGTATGCGCATGAGGACATGCGCACAGACGTGCACACACATACATGCTGGCACACAAGGGTCTCCATTGAGATGGGCACAGTGTGGCCTACCCCCTTCAGCAAACCTGCTGCTGCTCATTTTCTCTTCGCTGCCCCTCACTTTGACTATGGTCACTCTGCCCTCCCCCCCCCCCCCCCCCCCCCCCCCCCTCTTTTTATTCATTTCTTTACTGTTATCTACTGC
The DNA here is from genome assembly GCA_016801955.1 of Conus betulinus. Lineage (NCBI taxonomy): Eukaryota > Metazoa > Mollusca > Gastropoda > Neogastropoda > Conidae > Conus > Conus betulinus. Next base: position 335,955 of record JADBJO010001761.1, read on the forward strand.
TTTTGACCTTTTCGTTGTGCTTGTATGGTCCAATTCTCCTTGCATTTGTTCAGAAGGTTTGCACACCTTTTTTTTTTTTTTTTTTTTCTCTTTACAGTTGCTATAAGCAACATTACCTGTTGAGCAGGTGTGGCGATTGAACACGCTGTACAGAGTGCTCTCCATTGGCCTGTTCTGCACTGCCTGTCTTGCTCGTGTGTGTGTGTGTGTGTGTGTGTGTGTGTGTTTCAGATCAATGTTTTTCGCCTTCATTTCTGTCAGGTGGAACGAAAAAAAGTATATAAGGGAGATTAACTGGCATTGTCAAGACAGCCTAGTTTTATTACTACTCTCTTGAAGGACGTCTGCTGCAGACGTGATGTATTTAGTGTTTGTAATGTATACTACATTGTTCTGTCGCATGTATTGTCGCTTTTTTTTGTTGTTTTTTTTTTTTTTTTTAGTGCTGGACAGGGTTTTGTTTGTGTGGAGACAGCCTTTGCAATGTCCTGAGTGGCTGGCTGGACTATTAATGATGAAGTTGGAAACTCGATGCCTGCAGGAATGACTTCCTTGACTTAGTCCTCTTCGCTCCTTGAGAAGCATAAGGCCTCAACAGCAAGCTTCCACCTCCACCTGCCCCTGGCACAGGTCTTGATCTCCCTACCCAGGTCAGGCTGGAGGCTCTCAGCTTGTTTAGCAAGCTCCTCCACCAGTCTGCTTTGGGCGCCCTCGCTTCCTCTTGCCCTGCGGGTTCCACTCGAGCGCCTGCCTGGTGATGTCAGAGGGCTCCTTCCGCAGTGTGTGGCCGAGCCATCGCCACTTTCTCTTCCTGACCTGGACGCCCCTTGGCTGTTGGTTTGCCCTCGTCCACAGGTCGGTGTTTGGCACTCTGTCGAACCATCGCAAGCGGAGGATCTGCCGGAGACATTTGTTGATGAAGGTTTGGATCTTGGTGGAGGTGTTGGTGGTGACTCGCCTGCAGGAATGTTCGTGTGCATTTCCATGCACCTCAGTTTTGCAAGAGTTTGTACAGGCAGTGAGTGTTGAAATGACACTGAAATGAGCTGTGTCCTGGAAGAAGAGCCAGGCAGTTGTCTCATGTCTTCTCCAGTGCCCTGTGCCAGGTAGTGTGGTTTTGGTTGGATCCATGTCGAGTGAATCACAGGAAGAGAGGAACCTGTGGTGAATGAGGTGTGTTTATGGGTGGGGGCCACAAAGTGAAGTTCCCTCTACCAAACTGGACCTTGATCAAACATTTCGTTACCACCTGTAAGGTTGATGACATGTCTGAGAATAGGAGGGGCACACGAAGCGCAAAGTCGCTCAGGCATTGAGATATCACTAGATTGCAGGGTTATGTTGCTTTATTATCAGTGTGACATCACTAATTACAGCATTATATCGCTTCATTACAACATCTTGTCACTAAATGACAGCATTATATCACTAAATTACAGCATTCATATATTCCCCCTTCCCCTCCCCCTCCATTACCTTCTCAGTCTGTGCCTCCCCTGCTATCTCAATAGGACACACACAAGCATACCCCTTCTCACATCAGGATGTGAAGGTTTTGCAGAAATAGATCTGAAATAACCCAGAAAAAAAGAAAAATCCTTGAATCTTGCTTTTGAATCGGCTGATATGCCGTTGGTGTGTGTGTGTGCGTGTGTGTGTGTGTGTGTGTGTGTGTGTGTGTGTGTGTGCGTGCGTGCATGCGCACGTGTATCGTGTGTATGTGCGTGCGTGTGTGTGTGTGTGTGTGTGCGCGCGTGCGTTTTGTGTGCGTGTATGTGACTGTACTGTGTATTAAATGAAGAGTTGTAGTGGAATGCTTGTGGCCACACCAGCAGTATGGTTGACACACTGTATTATACGTGGATATCAACATTTGCATAATTTGAAAGCTGTAATGTGAATACACCACAAGGGGGGGGGGGGGGGGGGGGGGGGAGGAATTGAATGTGTCTAAAACCCGGTCACAAAGTTAACACTGATTTAAAAAAAAAAAAAAAAAAAAAAAAAAAAAAAGGGGGGGGGGGGGTGGGGGGGGTGGGGGGGAACATTCAAGGAAAGAAATAGCCGTCCTGGTACACGGCTTTCCATGTCACAGCATGTATATCAAGTTTTATTATGGTGTCAGCACAACACATACTCCATACACATAGTTATGTGTGTGTGTGTGTGTGTGTGACTGAGTTAGACAGTGTTTGTTGGCAACCAAGGAGTAGGCCCCAAACAGGACAGCTGATGTAGGGGGAACGTGATCAGAGAGGTCGACAAGGGTGAGGAACAGGTGGGGAGAGGGGCTGGGAAGGAGAGGGGGGGGGGAGAGGGGGGAAGGAAGGCAGGGAAGGGCTGGGGGGGGGTCAGGGACAAAAAGAAGAAGAGTTGTTTGGAAAGTAACACAGGTTAGAACAGGAAGGGACATAGTTTCGGGTCTCAGTTGCAGGGGTATTGTTGGGGAGAGGCCCCTTGGGTAGAGAGAACCCCCACTAGTGTCTTATTGTCGAAGGCTTGAAGGAGTGATGGGGCTGAGGAGGCCTCTCTCCTGCTTCTGCGCTAATGACAGAGACCTTTGGGCGTGTGTAGGGATAAAGTGAGGTTTTTAAGCAGGCACTGTGTGTGTGGCGGGGGACCCCCTCACTGCTCCCTCCCCCTCCCCAATCCCCACCCCCACTGCCAACTCTCCTTGACTGACAACAGTATTTCTTCTCTTTCCAGTGGGGGGGGGGTGGGGGGGGGGGGTGGGGGTTTTACAGCACCCACTAAGAACACCCATAAGAGAGTGCAAAGAGTCAAGAGAATGCTCTGCATACACACACACACGCACACGCACACATACACACACACACACCACACACACACACGCACACGCACACATACACACACGTAACTGTGACTTGGCTCAAGTGACAGTATTATTTATTGTGCCAAACGACTCATGGATCAGATAGGATTACTCCATTACAGGGAGGGAGGGGGGTGGGGGGAGAGAGGGGGGAGAGCAGGCTGGAAGTTATTGATGAAGAAATTGACCTCTCTTTCTCTTTCTCTCTCAGTCTCACATTCACTCACTCACACACACACACACACACACACACACACACACACACACACACACACACACACACACACACACACAACACACACACACACACACACACACACACACACACACACACACACACACAGGGAGAGAACACACACACACACACACACACACACACACACACACACACACACACACACACACACACACACACACACACACTTGGTGAGAGATGATTGAGCCCATGCATACACACATACACACTCACATGCACATTCCATCCTCTCCCCCCCCCCCCCTCCCCCAACCTCTCTCTCTCTCTCTAAACACACACACAACACACACACACACACACACACACACACACACACACACACACACACACACACACACACAGGGAGAGAAAACCACACACACACACACACACACACACACACACACACACACACACACACACACACACACACACACAGAGGGGAGGGGAAGAAAACCACACACACTTGGTGAGAGATGATTGAGTATATGCACACACGTACACACTCACATGCACATCCCCCCCCCCCCCCCCCCCCCCCCCCCCCTTCTCTCTCTCTCTCTCTCTACATACACACACACAACACACACACACACACACACATACACATACTTGGTGAGAGATAAATGAGCACATGCACACACACATACACACCCACATGCACATTCCATCCACTCTCCCCCACCTTGTCTCTCTCTCTCTCTCTGCACACACCAACAGACACACACACGCACACACACACACACACACACACACACACACACACACACACACACACACACACACACACACACACGGAGACTTGTTGAGAGATAATCATGCACATGCATACACATACACACTCACATGCACATTCCATCCCCCCACCCCCCACTCTCTCTCACTCTACACACGCGCACACACACACACACACACACACACACACACACACACACACACACTTGGTGAGAGATAATTATGCACATGCACACACACATACACACTCACATGCACATTCCATCTTCCCCCCCCCCCCCCCCCCCTCCTCCCTGTCGCTCTCTCTCTCTCTCTCTCTCTCCACACACACACACACACACACACACACACACACACACACACACAGGGAGAGAAAATGGAAAAGAACAGAATAGAAAAGAAAATCAACCAGAGGAGGCAGGAAAAGAAAGCGATGATTAAAAACTGTTGTTTTTTTTTAAATCTTAACAGCTGAAACAAGTAAGCAAACAAAATGTAAAATGATTTAAAAAAAAAAAAAAAAAGTGGGGGGGAAAAAAAAGCAAAATAAAGGGCTTAAAAAGTCAGGCGAATAAAAAAAAAACAACAAAAAAAAAAAAACACTCCAAAGATAAAAGGCTAAGAACACCCACAAGAAAGTCCAAAGAGTCAAGAGAATGCTTCACCTTTGGGGCCAGAATAGCTCAGCGGTAGAGCGCCGGACTCGAATCTCCACCAAGCTGTTTCGGCACGGGGGGATTTTTCCCTTGGAGTTAACATTGGTTGTGATTCTATTTCCCATACAGTCGTTTGAATGAGACTGTAGATTGAGGTTCCGTGTGTGAACGCACGCATAACATCTTGCACGCACACAAAATCCCATCACCAGCTTTGGAAGAGAAGGCCAGTTTGGCCTGTTGGTATGGATGACATGTTTACACATATAGCATGCACCTTTCCCGAAGTTGGAGTATGGCTGCCTTAATGGTGGGATAATTGGAGTATGGCTGCCTTAATGGTGGGATAATTGGAGTATGGCTGCCTTAATGGTGGGATAATTGGAGTATGGCTGCCTTAATGGTGGGCTAATTGGATTGGAGTATGCTGCCTTAATGGTGGGATAAAAAAAACAACAACAAAAAATGGTCATATACACAAAACTCCACTCCCTTTGTTGGGCAGATGGGTTGAATACTTGCCAGTTACAGGGAGTGTCCGCAGAAGTATGAGCTGCGTACGCAGAAGAAGAAGAAGCTTCACCTTTGCGCAGCACCCATACAGATGAAGGAACACTGGGAAAAAGCAGGCATGGAAAGACACTGGGAGCTTTTTCCATGCGCTTGAAAGTTGAAGAAAGGAGCACTGAGGCTACCAATCAAGGAAAAGGCGTGCAGATTTGCCTGGGTGATCATCCACACAGTTTTGAAAAGTTTGCCTTAAAATGATGAATGACGAAATGTTGAAAAAAAAATTGCTTTACATTGTAAACAACGGAAAAAAAAAAAAAAAAAGCGGGGGGGGGGGATGCCTAACACGGTCTACAAGAAAACCGCTCTCAAAGTGTCGAGAAAAAGTGCATACATGAAGAATTAGTACAACAATGTGTGGAAAGATTTTTTACATTCTGTGATGAATAAGAGCAACAAAGTTGTTGAACAGTTGGCTGTATGGAATGGAAGAGAAAAGAAAAATGTTGACACATGTTGCTTACATAAAAAAAACAAGAACAACAAACCTACCCAAGAATATAGTTATATGATGAAGAAGAATAACGGGACGTTTAAAAAAAAAAAACACACACACATCTGTTAAGATCATGACCTGGGGATAGCAAAAAGGCCTGATGTTACTTATGTTTGAAAACCAAGACCATTATTTTTAGTGGGAGAGAGAGAGAGAGAGAGAGAGAGAGAGAGAGAGAGAGAGAAGCATAATAAAAATACTGTCTTGTACTCTCACAATACTGTCTTGTACTCTCACTATGACATCATGGATACCGACTATTGCTTTTGAAACGTTTATGATTTTGGGGACTTGTTCACCAGACAGTTTGTGCCAGTGTCATGCACCATTTTCAGTAAGGATTTAGTAGAAGGTCTTGGTCGGGAAGGGGGCGGTCAGGGAATTATGTGTTGATAAGGCTGTGTCAACAACCTCCCCCCCCCCCCCCCCCCCCCCCCCCCCCCCCACACCACCCCCCCCCCCCCCCCCCCCCCCCCCCCCCCCCCGCGTCAGCAGTTCTGTCCTCTCCCTCCTCCGGTTCCCTCCCCTATCAGTTTTATATCTCTACACCAAAGTCGTCTTTCTTAGGAAAACAGAGCAGGGGAAAAGTGGTGTTGTCTCAGTGGTGCCATGGCAGGCTGTAAAGGTAGATGTTTTATGAGCTCCTGTGTGGATGAATGCAAACACTGACTGTCTCTGGGCCATGGATGTAAATCTCTGCTATTTTTTTTTTTTTACCTTATTTTCTTATGGAGGAATGCATTCCGACCGTCAGAAAAAGGAACCTGGGGGAAAGTGTAAATGCTCTTGTTGCCAAGAAGCTTTGCGATTTTGTTTGTGTGGTTACTAGTGATATGATCTCGTCCGTCCTTGTGCATGAGGTTAAGTGTGCGTGCTTTCTCACTTTTAATCCCGGGTGATAGAGGGTTTGAAGCACTCCCACAAAAACAGAGCTGTAATCTGATGGGTACATTAGAGGGTTTGTGCCAAAGCCACCTATTGTGACACAGGAGAATTGTGATGGGGTGATTCACGGTGTCACCACCAGCATTTCGTGCAATGTTACGTGTATGGATCCCTCCTATACCACCCACCCCCCCTCATTGTTTTTATTTTTTTACCACCCATCCTCCTGTATTCCAGTTGAAAGCAGTGATATATCTTTCATGACAGTAAGTGTGCGCTTACATCTCACTTTAATCCCTGATAGAGGGTTTGAAGCACTTCACAAAACAGAGCTCAACTGATGGGTACATTCACACCTATTGTGACACAGTGGAATTGTGATGGGGTGATTCACGGTCACCCCCACCTCCATATGACCACCCACCCCCCACCCCCCACCCATCCCTCCTGTATTCCAGTGAAAGCAGTCATCTTTCAGACTGTCGTCTGACAAACACACACACACACATGCATGCACGCGCAAACATGTATACGTGCATGCTGCATACATACATAAGCGCGTGCACGCGTGCGCACACACACACACACACACACACACACACACACCACACACACACACACACACACACACACACACACACACACACACACACACACACACACACGTACACACACGTACACACACACACACACACACACACACACACCTGTAAATGAACTTACATTACAGGAAAGACAGTGTACAGGATGCAGTACATAAGCTTAAAAAGGACAGATTATCAGAGACAGTTTGAGTGAGGCGAAAGAGGGAGAATGCCTCATGTTCATTGGCCAGGGGGACTTTGTCCTCGCCACCTGGTCCCTGAAAGAGGAAAACCCAGTGACCCCGAAAGACCCTGATGGTGCTCCTCCCTCCTCCCTCCCCCCCCTTAACGCTGCCTTCATCTGCACATGAGTCCCCACACACAGCTCTCCCCACCTTCCACAAGTTCTATGCTAGTAACGTCCTTGCTTTCTGTTTCCTCTCTTTCGCTCTTGTCTTTCTTGTTTCTTAGTAACGTCCTTGCTTTCTGTTTCCTCTCTTTCACTCTTGTCTTTCTTCTTTCTTTTTTTTTTTTTTTTCTCCCCTATGCATTTCAATCAGGTATTATGAGATATTGCAGATGCACCAAAAGAAGACGGTGCATGGAGATTTTTCACACGTATACATAATGGGCATAGCTGTGGATGACATACATAAGCAACAATGTGGGCGTGGTTGTTTTTTTTGTTTTTTGGGTTTTTTTTTTTTTTTTTTTTTTTTTTTTGAGATTGCAGATCCAGCAGTTCACTTGAAACAATGATTTTGTGGGTCATCATCATCGTACGGTGAGCAGTGGACGGAGATTCTGTGCTTATAAAAAACTAGGTGGTGTGAACTTGATTCAGCAGCCGCCTGTTCAGGATCAACGGATGCGGGACATGATCACCTACAAGGCTTCCCCCCCGTTCCTGATGCTTGCAGTGGTTTATTCCTTATTCACAGAACCATACAAAGAAGTGAGCATGCCCATGCCCCCTGCCCCTCCCCACCCCTCTTACCCCTGCCCACTTCTACACCTGTGCTGTGAAATTGCCGAGAGACTTGTGTCCATGGACAGCTTGGGACACTTGACTGGCCTCTGTCATGGCTGTCACAGAGGTCGTTGAAACTTCTTTCCATTACAACAGGGGCCTAAAAGGGCTTGAGTTTTTTAAAATTTTAATTTTCATCATTCAGAAAGGCAAGGGTGATGATTATTGAGGATGAAGATGACGACAATAGGTGCTGTGAAGTTCCATTTAGTATGAGGTGATGGGACCAGGCTTGAGGTGTACATTTCTTTTTTTTTCCCCCCAGTCTCAGTGTGTACATGATTCCCCCCCCCCCCCCCCCCCCCCCCCCCCCACTCCCACCCTCCCCCATGCCTCCGTCCACCCTCCCAGTATTTGGTCAGTGGTCAGTATTTGGCCATCATGAGGCAACCTGCCAGAGAAGACCCAGCACTGCTGGCAAAGTCACGTCGGCAGTGTTCAGTGGTGCTGTTCTGGTCCAGTGACACTGAGCCCTCTACCACAGACAGTGACAGCTTGCTTTGCAGAGCCAGCTTGAGGTGAACGGATCCTCAGGAAAGGTGCCACCAAATCTGTCCGATGGCTGACCCCCTGCTAATGCCAGTGACTTAAAACTCGCCACAAGAGATTGTGCGGAGATGTGGGGAGGGAGAACAAAATGGAGGTCACCACGAGAACAGAGCTGCAATGCACGCATCAGCATGCATTTAAAGAACAGTGGGGAAAAAATAGGAGCAAAATTCTAGGAAAACAAAATTGAATAGACTGTTAAAACACATGCACATGCACACACCCTCACACAGACACAGACAGACAGACAGACACACACACACTGTGTTAGAGTGTTGCACTTTAAGATTCAAACAAGCGTGTCACCCTCCGGTGTCTCACTCTCCATCCTCTCTCTCTGACTGGCTCTCATACCACAGTCTTGACTTCCGTGTCTCATGCTACTTTCCCGTCCCATATGACAGATTTGTTTATGACATCATGGAGCCTTAGACTTGGCGTTACTAAAAACAAGTTTAACTAACTGCACGGACATGACTTCTCTCGCTCATGACTCGGTCAGGATCCAGAACTGGAAACTCAGCTTTGCTGTCAAGTGCAGCATTAGGTGAGCGTCCTACACATGCAGGGGAAAGGAAGTTGCACTGTGGAATGACTTGTCAGGTTGGTTAATGCATTGTGAATATGAAAAAAAAAAAAAAAAAACAAGTGTTGGAATATTGAGACAAAGTACCAAAAAAAAAAAAAAAAAAATTTTTTTCCCCACATCATGTGAAGCTAATTCATTCAATTTTTTTTTCCCTGCAAGACAGCCCAGGGCATGAAGAGCCACAGAATTTTGACCTCTGGTTTTTTGTTTGTTTGTTTGTTTGTTTGTTTTTTTTAATGATGAACAGGGAGGATGCGATGATGCCATGGAGGTGCATTCAGGTGTGACCTGACCGGCTGCGCTGTGTGTGCTTGCCTTGCATAATCAGTCCTGACATCAGCAGAAGCCTGAAAGACGCAGACTCATACTACAGTGCTGGTCCAGGAAATTTGGACAATACCCACAGAACCACATGCATCAGATGGATAAAATTCAATGGTGTTAATTCCAGTCTCTCCCCCCGGTAGGGATACCGGGAAGTCTTTTGCACAAATAATTTCCCCTCTCCTTCTGGACCTTCTGTGCTGGTAATGTCCCCTTTTCCTTTCGCTCTCAGTCACTCTGTCTCCTCCTTTGCTGTACTGTTGTCTACTGTCCGTTCTGTCTACCATATCTTTTTATCTATCATTTTCCACAACCTGGTCCAAACAAATTTCTGCACTCAACAGAGTGGACTGACTATACTCTGGAGTATAGTGTGAGTATCCCAGTCGGGTAAAACGAGTTCACATGCTACCAGATACTGGAACGCTGAAGAAGACGAAGAAGAAGAATTCCAGTCTCCCCGTCTGAGCCCCAAAACACGCTGGGCTCGAAGTGGGAGCCGGCCAGGGTCAGAAGAACCCTGACCCGCAAATGGCTGCGATGGGACACGTGTGTAAAACCGTCTCCACCCCCTCAGTGTGTTTTTTAGTACTTCTCCACATCGGATGGTCATATTTCCTGTTGTGAAATATCATGGCCAGGCCAGGCAGTGACCTGCCAGTATGGGTCAGGAAAAGGGAGCCTCTCTCTCTCTCTCTCTCAGTGTTGACCATGATGTGGATGAATCTGTGACTGTGGTCACACCCTCTTTTCTTGAGCACCTGGTACACCACAGCTTTGGGGAGGAGCTGGGCGCGGGACCTTTGAAAATCCTGCACTGACGGTGCGGCGTGTCTCAGATGAACTGTGCATGGTTTGAACCCACAGTTCGCGACCACTCGATTGATAGAAAATTCCTGCTTTTTCAGCCGTTATCATGGTATGTTTGCTTTTTTTTTTTTTTTCTTCCTTCGGAATAGCTGTACGATGTTCTGTGAAAGACTGCAGAGAGGAAAACGCAGGTGCTGTGTGAACAGTCTGGTCTGAACAGTAAGGACACCTGGTCGCATATGGACTGCTTCACCCTTGCCGCCCATCCCCCTCATTTTTTTTTTTTTTTTTACAAAGCTTTGGGAGATGAAAGCCCTCCTCTCCCCCCCCCTCCCCCTCCCCCTTCCCCTTCCAGCACCCCTTCTCTTATACCAGAGTTTTGGAATACAAGACTGACCCTCCCTCCCTCATCCCCTAAATCTCCCACCTCCCACCCCTCCCAACCCCTAACCCTTCCAGTTTTATGTTCAGCATGTTTTGTTGTTGCTTTGTTTATATTGCTTCGCTCTGTTTTTTGCCTGTCTGAGAATTCTTGAGCTCTGATGAATTTCGTGTATGTTTGTTTTTTTTCTGTTCACAGAACGCAAGAGGATGGCGCCAATGGCAGCGATCATCATTATCTTTCTTCTGAGTCTACGTGCGGTCTGCAGAATACCAGAGCTGTTTTTTCTGTTTTTTTTTTTTTTTATCGGAGAGGGGGACAGAGGGGGCGGGGGGAGTAGTCAGAGACAGGTGGGAAAGGTTGACAGGTGTTTGGGAAAGGTTGACAGGTGTTTGGGAAAGGTGGACAGGTGTTTGGGAAAGGTTGACAGACGGTGTAGGAAAGGTTGACGACAGATGTGTGGGAGGAGAGAGGCAATGAGCAGAAATGAGGGAAGAGTGTGAACACAACCGAGGAAGACGGAGCGGGGTGGGTGGGAACTATAGATGCACAAGGTGAGAGAGAGAAAAAAAAAAAAAACTTGGAAAAAGGAGAAGAGAGAGAGAGAGAGAGAAATGAAGGAATAGTGATGAGGATTGGGAGGAAGGAAGAAGGTGAGGGAACGCTGGAAAACCCCAAAGGGAGAGGTGGGACATGAAAGAGGAAAGGGGGCAAAGCAAGGGGGGCAATCGGTGTGACAGAAGGGAAAACAGAGAGGGGGGGAAAAAAACAGTGAAAGTAGAGCAGGAGAGAGATGGAGAGGGGTGTGGTGGAGGTGAGGGAACGTTAGAGAAACCCAAAGGGAGAGGTGGGACATGAAAGAGAAAAGGGGGCAAAGAAAGGGGGGGAATTGGTGTGACAGAAGGGAAAAGACGGGGGGGGGGGGGGGGGGGGGGGGGGGGGGGGAGAAGAGGAGAACGTAGAACAGGAGAGGATGGAGAGGGGTGTGGTGGGGGGGTGAGGGAAAAAACAGAAAGACTGAAGTTGGGGATATGATTGCAGCCCCCAAATGTGCCATTGTGTGTGTGTGTTTTTTTTATTTTCAAGCCTGTTTCTGTTTCCACACTCCATCTGATATATGAATGAGTAGATAAATGTATAACGAATGAATGAATGATTATTTATGGCACCTAATTTAGATAAGCCGTAGGCGCTTACAAATGCAGAAAAAGATTTAAAAAAAAAAAAAAAACATGAATGAAACCGACAAGAAGATAAATATTGCAATAAGTACCATGAACCGACAAACAAGAGTGCGCATTGACGCACACTCACGCACACGCACACATCTTTCTTAGATTGGGGAAAACACAGAGAAACAAAATAAAGGAATGAAAGTATGGATAAGTAAATGAATATATGCATAAAGAAAGAGTAGAAAACAAAAGGAGAAATTACTTGTATAATCGGAATGTGTGAAATGGGAACATGTTACATCTGTTGTCTTTGTACTTTTGGATACAGTGAGGACCAAAATGTAAAGTTTTTTTTTTTCATTAAATGTAATCAGAAACATGCATATAGCCCCTACCCGTTAAAAAAAAAAAAAATCTATCCATTCTTGATTTTATTGCTTACAACTTTCCTTCTCATGCCTGGTTCCAAATTAGGATAATCCACAGAATGATTGCAACAAATGTATCCCTTAGAAGAATGGGGGTTACCAATGTTGAAAAATGCAGTTTTTGCAAAACTGAAAATGAGACCATTCCTCATTTATTCTGGCAGTGTGACATCGTACAAAATTTTGGAAAAGCCTAGAAACCACCAACTTTAAAACCCATTTTTTTTGTTTTTGGGGGGGTGATTTTTTTTTTTTTTTTTTTTTTTTTTTTTTGTCACATGTGCATCTTAGATTTTTTTTCTCTCTATCTCTCTCTCTCTATCTCTCGTGGTGTGTGTGTGTGTGTGTGTGTGTGTGTGTGTGTGTGTGTGTGTGTGTGCATTGTGCTCATCTTTTGTTTGACTTGGAATTGTTGGTTGGTCTTATTTACTTTTATCGTCTTTCTTTTCCAGTGTATATGATTCAATGGCAGATGATTATGTAATTGTTCATATGATCATGTATAGACTTAATGGTGGCTCCTTTCTTCTTTCGTTTCTGTATGTTGATGTTTGTTTAATTTTAATTTAAAAAAAACAAAAAAAAAACATGTTAAAAAAAATTTTAAATGTTGTGCGACATGAAAACTTCATCTTCTTCTACCTATAGCCAACAAACATAGTAACATATATGTTTTTCTTTTCTTTGTTTGTTCTGTTTTTGTTTGTTGCTTGGTTGTTTTTTTTATTTGGCGTGTATAACATAGTAACATATAATGGTTTTCTTTTTCTTTGTCTGTTTTTGTTTGTTGGTTGGTTGTTTTGTTGTGTTTTTTTGGGGGGGGGGGGCTGTGGGTTTTTTTTGTTTGTTTTTTTGGTGTGTTTTTTTTATGTCACATGTGCATCTTATCTTTTCTCTCTCTATTTCTCTCTATCTTGTTGTGGTGTGCAAGTGTATATGATTCAGTGGCAGATGATTAAAAATTGTTCATATGATCAAAAAAGACCCCCCCCCCCCCCCCCCCCCCCCACACCCTCGTTTTTTCTTGTTTTCAGCTTTGTCTCCCTTTTTTCTTTTTCATCTTTATCTCCCTTCATCATCCCATCTGATTTCTTGTCCAGTATCACACATTTACACTCCTTTAGGTTTTTCTTTACATTTTTCTTTTTTTCTCCCAAGCAGAACAAAGCACTGATAAACATATTGTGTGCCTTCCGCACTAGGAACAAGAGAAGGAAGCTGTATACACAGTGTTGGCCATCTGCTGCCACTAGTCTGGGAAATGCTGTGATTTTAAGGCTTGCTGTTTCTAATGCTGGTTTTCATTGTGATGCCACTGTTCACTTCACCCTGAGGCCTGTATCTCTCTGTTCTGAACAGCAAGGACACCATGATGTCACATGGATGGATTCACCCTCCCACTCCTCTCGTTATTACAGTGGGCTTCCTGTTTTTGTACTCCCAGTTCTTATAGAACAGGGAGTATTTTACAGTGGGAACAAAGAAATGCTGTCTGTCAGTCTGTGTGTCCGTAGTCAAAATGTGTTCCACTCGCTCCAGACAAAACTTCTGGCCCGATCTTTCGGAAAATTTGTAGGTATGTTCATTATGGGTCACAGATGATGCCCAGTGTTTTTATTTTTTTTTTAACCAGAATAGCCATTATTAACGGCTATAATGGCCCAAAACACGGTTTTTCCTTTTCATGGAATATATCTGAAAGTACTCACCGATTTCTTATCTCAGTGATAAAATACGTTGTGTGACACCTGTTTTTGATTGTGACGTTTTTTTTTTTTCAATTATGACGCAAGTTTGATTGTGATGTTTTTTACACGCTTATTCAAGATAGATCTAAACTGGGAGTAGGTTTATATGCTTTGCGTCTTGTTTACTACCGTTTTTCACTCACATCATCAGAGTTGAAGAACTTATTTTCGGCTGTCTGGCGTGCTTATCTTTCATGTATGTTCATTTCAGAAAAGGGGTTGATTGATCTTTTGCTGCACATGTAAACCCTATTGGTACAGCTGCTGTGAAGCTCTGGTATTTTTTTTTACATTGTTCAGCACACTGTTCTAAGTGGTCGAATGATGGATATAGCTTAGGGTGACCTAGCAGTCAATAAGGCTGCATTTTGTTGATTCCATGATGACCGTCCTCACTGCAGAGATGAATACTGATCTGGAGAGAAACGGGGAAAGAAAGTGAATGTCAAACACGGGTGATCACTATCTGTAGAATGAAGAATTGATTTTTTACACACACGCATTCATCGCCTTGTGCTAAGGGGAAGAGGAGGAAAGTGGCTGAAAAAGTGAACATCAGCATTAAGAAAGTGGAGGGACCCTTACTTCTTATTTGCCCAAGTTGTTTGGGCCACGTTGTCAGCATTATCTCTTTGATTGGCTGTGATCTGATATTGGTGGATGTGTTGTCTGGATGGTCAGGATGCTAAGCCAAAGTTGTCAGCTTTGTCTCTTTGATTGGCTGTGATCTGATATTGGTGGATGTGTTATCTGGGTGGTCAGGACACTGGACTGACAGTCTGTGGGTGGAAGGTTCCAGCATTATCAGTGGGTGGATTTTCCCATCTCTAAGGTGCTGAACTGCTAGTGTGCCTGAAGTGCCTTTGTACTGTCAGTTTTGGAGGACAAGGCATTTTGAAGTGTAATGCACATTCTTTGACTTTTTCAAGGAAGAAAACAGCAGGGGCTCTAGAATGAGAAAACTTTTTGGATTTTGCTGCATGCAAAGAGTGGGACTTGCAGTTACATGCATGCTACACAAGAGCATACAAAATGGAAGCATATGCTTAGAGAAGAAACATGCTGAAGTGTGTACCTTGGATTGGTGTGTGTAAATTCTGGACAATCAGTGCTTTGATCTGTGCAGACACACAGTTAGTAACCTGGTAGGTCACATGTACAGGTGGTGCATACATGTCGGTGCAACAACTGGGAACGTTTGATGCCACTCTTAGAGACTGCCTTTCTCCTGTGTTTCCTGTTACCTGATACCTGGGGGGGGGGGGGGGGTGTGTTACCCAGGGTGGTTGTCGAGGTGAATCAAAACCTGTCACATACTCTGGCTTTTTCAGGAGCTCTGGTTCAGGCGAATGTCACCAAACCAACCTGCACGCAAAGTTTACCGGGCAGAGCATGCAAAGCATTTGAAAAAGAAAGGGTGTGTGTGTGGGGGGGGGGGGGGGGGGGGGGGGGGGGGGGGGAGGCACAAATTCAGTTGATAGGAGCCACATACAAATTGGTGTCTGCCACCGTGTGGAGACTGACTAGGTATGCAGGAACTTGAAGCAGGGGAGAGGGAGAGGGCGGAGACTTGGTTCAAAGTTGCTGATTCCACCTCGCAATTTACCAGTTTTATTGCGACTCTTAAAAGGTTTCCAGACAGTTCTTCTGCCTCATTTTGTTTTTGAACCAGTTGACAAACGCATCTGTTCTCCAATCATTTCAGTGTTTCTTTTCAGTTTCTTTTTCCAAAGAAAGTAAAAAAAATGTTTGCGAGAAATCCTGGAGAAGTAAGACCATTGACAAAACAGGCAGTTAGCAGGCCTGCATTATCTTTTTTTTTTTTAATTTTCTTCTACTTTTAAATGTTAGAAGGGAAAAGAACAAGCTTGCTGTGCAGGCTCGGTGGAAATTTTTGCAACCAGATCAAAGAGATGATTTCAGTATGTTGAATTTTTATTTGTTGTGTCTGAAGAAGACCCAGCCAGTTGAAAGGCGGTGTGTTTCTTTTGTAATTTGCTTGTTCCTTTTTGGGGGTGGTGTAGTAATTCTGCTTTTGTGCTTTGTGTATGGTAGCTTTTTTTTGGGGGGGGAGGGGGGAGATGAGAACTCTTGGTAGAGCCTGAGCACATGGTGGTTTTGGTTAAGCTTGCCAGGACTGGAGCTGTTGAAAAGCCTGTGTACGTGTTGGTTTGGTTATGCTGGGTCTGAAGGAGAGGTCTTGGAAGATCCTGAGTACAGGGTGTCTGAGCTGAAGCTTCTGGTACAGCCTGGGTGTGCAATGGTTTGGTTCTGTTTGCCTGAAGCAGAGCTCATTGTAAAGGCTTGGTGCACGAGGGTTTAGTTCTGTTTGCCCGAGTTAAAGCTCTTGTATTTGGAAACAAAAGAAATGAAACAAATATCTCTGGTGTTTGATAATGAGAATACATTCACTGTGTTGTATCTCATTCCATTCCAGTGCTTTTGATTTTCTTCATCTTCTTCTTAAAAAAAGTATCTCATTCCATTCCAGTGCTTTTGATTTTCTTCATCTTCTTAAAAAAAAATTAAAGTCATTTTCCATCCAGTCCGTCCATACTCTTGCTGCATTAGTTGGGTTAGTAGGTACTCTCTGCTGCTTCTCTTTGCTTTTTGGGTTTAGGGTCAGTTGTGGACATGTGTAGTTAGCAGAATTGTTCTATTATATGTGTGAATGTATACATGTACCTGTATGTAAGAAAGAAAAGAGTGAGAGTGTACGTATTGCCTTTTCACACTCTTGTCTCTAGACCCATCTCTGCCAGTCTTCATCTCTGCCCTTGGTGACTTTGCTTGTAAAGAGACCAGACAGGAAGTGTTGCAATAATACATGTTCCTGTTGTCTTACCTTTTGTCTGGGTGCCTGACCAGCTCAGTGAGGGAGCACCTTGCATAGAGTCTAGACAGGAAGTGTTACGATAATACATGTTCCTTTTGTCTTACCTTTTGTCTGGGTGCCTGACCAGCTCAATGACAGAGCACCTTGCATAGAGTCCAGACAGGAAGTGTTATGATAATACATGTTCCCATCATCTTACCTCAGGTCGGGGTACCTAGCTGACTTAATGGTGGAGCGCTGAGTTTGTGATCCCATGTTGCGAGCCAAGATTTTGCCAGATGCTGGTTTTCATCAGTAATTTTTTTTTTTGCTTTGTAGTGGTAAAACATCAAGGCTCTGGTACCGTGTGCTGGCTGGCAGATCAGAGTCTTTAGTGTGGCTCTCTCTGTCTGTCTGTCTGTCTGTCTCTCTTTCTCAGAACATGTTCATAACAAGTATAGGAAGAGTCCCTTCCGTGCGCTTGTCCTGTTCCTCCTTTTTCTCCTCTGCTGCTAGTTTTGGAAACCAGACTTTGTTGCCCACACTCCCATCCCTTCTGCCCCCTTCACCTGAGGTTTTTACTGACTGCACTCGGAATTCCAGCTCAGAAGTTAAACCCATCCCTTCCGGGCGTCTTGTCTCTTTTCATCAGCTTAGTGCAGTGTTGCCTGTCCTCTCTCGTCTGTTATCGGTGCCTCTGCCAGAGAAAGAAATAAGTAGATCATGCGCTTTAGCTGGGTCTTTTGACATTTGATTATAACAGCTGCCGGAATTGACATTGCAATTTTTTCTTCTTTTTTTTTTTTCTTTTGGCCGGTACTAAGACCAGTTGAATCTCATGTGTGAGAATCTTTGCTGGTGCCTAGCATAAACATTCTGTTTTTGTTGCCCATCTGAACGTGATCTTGTTCTGGTGGTGCTCTGGTAGTGTAATCCCATTCCTGACTTCCCGGTCCTTGGATGGTTTGTCTGATCGTCTTTGGTGGGCCTGGACATTAAACCTATATGCAAAAAAGAAAACCGTTACCAAGAAATAAAGATCCCGCTTCCTGTGATGTCGTGTTTTACTCCGTCTTCCCCCTCGTACGTCCTCCTTCGCCTTTTGCTCTGCCTAGCTTTCCTTTCAGGCCTAAGAACAATGTTGCAGTTTTGCAATGATATGCAGCGGATTGACGACTGGCCTAGATTTTTCTGTGCTCCTAGGCATGTTCCATAATTAGGTCATATTACTTTAGGCAAAATTTTTTTTTTATTTAGTGGTTAATGTGATAGAAACCAGCCTGAAAGGAGAGAGACGGAGTGTGATCAGGTATGTGAGTGGGTTTACATGTAAGTATGTGCACGCTTGTGTGTGTGTGTGTGTGTGTGTGTGTGTTTTGCTATTCTGTAGATTGTATGACAAAAAAGGCTGATGAGGAGAATTTACTCTGGGTTTTCTTCAAGTGCCAACATGGTTTTGCAACTGTGTATATACTTTTATACAGTATTCCTCTGCTTCCTCTGACATCGTCTGTCATGTATATTCTGTGCATAAAGATGTCTGTAAATGTTTCAAAAGACTTGATACCTTATTGCAGCCAAACTCTTTCAGCTTCCCAAATTTTGTCAAGCTTTCTAATCTGTTGAAGACTTTGAAATCCTATCAGATGAAATCCTATCATTTCTGATCCCCATATTTTTGTGAGCAGTTTTTGAATGTTTTGAAGTTTCATCTAAAATTGTAGGGTTTGGGATAGGGAAGAGTGTGAGGGTGTGGGCTGAAGATGAGGAAGTATTATCAAGCAGAACCAAATTGATGTTCTGAGCATTTTATGAACTACTTGCGCAAGATGACGCACTTCCTTTCGAGCCTTTGAAACCATTGAAACGTGTGCATACAAATGCTTTGACTCTACAAAGTTACTTAGTGTTTACAGATCATTCAGCTGACCTGTACACACAAAGGTTTTGAACAGGTGGCCATTCTAAATTTGAATAATGTGGCCTGGCCATTTCGTAATTGGTGCTTCAGAAGAATCCAGTGCATTTCATATTTGTGATTTTTGAGGCAAAGTGGGAATTGATTGTTCATAAAGAGGTGCTGCTGTACAAGGAACGTTTTCTTTGACAATGCTGTGCATCTGTCTTGTGTGTGAATTATATGTTCATGGTGATCGACTGATTAATTATATGAAAGATCAAAAGTGTCATTGTTGAGTGCTTCTTTATTTTATGTTTTATGCACATAATAATTTATGCTTTATGCACATGTGTGGTGATTGAATTGTGATTTGTTATAGCTGGTGGTATTCTTATGTTCTGTACATGTCCGTGTAAACTCTTTTAAATAATCCTGTGCATGTTGCCTTGCTCTGTGCACCTTCCCTTTTCCCTGTTATGTTATTAGATTGAGCAGAGTGAACTCTTATGAAGCTTATGTTGTAATATGATTATATCATAAGGATTATGAACAGCTTTATGCTTACACAAGTGTGATGTGAAGACCTGATAAGTTCCCCCTGATCAACTGTGCAGTGAAACTTTATTTGAAAAAGAAAAAAATGTTGACAGATAGATATAAGGAGGCATTGGGTGTTGGAATAGCATAATGGCATTTCATCATTAGTACTACAGCTTAGGGTGTTGGAATAGCATAATGCATTTCATCATTTAGTACTACAGCTTAGGGGGTGTTGGAAAGCATGGCATTTTAGGGAGGCAGCTTAGGGAGAGAAGAGAAGGGTCTTGTCAATTCTTAGGAGTTTTGACAAATTTAGTATTTCTTAGATTGTTAGGAGTTTTGACAAATTTAGTATTTCTTAGATTGTTTGGGTATTAACAAATCTAGTATTTTGTAGATTGGAGTATTATTAACAAATTTAGTATTTCTTTTCCCCTTTCTTGTGTGGTTACCTTAATTTTTTTCATTCATTTTTGTGTGGCTCTGATTTTTCTTTTCTTTTGAAAACGCACCAATGTTGGTTGTTTACACTTTTAACTTGTAATGTGCCATACATCGTGGAAGTCATTTCCCCCCCCCCCCCCCCCCCCCAACTTGGTTATTGAAACAGTATCTGTTTCGTCTGTAGGAAGTCCAAAGAGTCAGAAAATGGATGCAAACAAGATCCACAGGCATGGGATGAAAAGTCGTGCCTCAACAACCTTCTGCAAGTCTTCATGAATGACAAATTGGATTGCATGGAGGGCATTCGTATCAAAACAGTCTTTGGTCTGAACTCTTTAATGTGTTAAAGTCTTCTAACTTCTTAACGGCACTTTATTTCACAGTAAGGTTGAGGATTGTATCCAAAGAACAAAACAGGTGAGGATCGAACAGGCATCAGTGTTCATCTGGATTGATGTGAATGAATCTGGAGTGCTGTGGGACTGTCGCAGGTTATGGTTCTGGTTTTTTCTGCCTACTTCCTTCCATTTACCTCCCCCTGCCCCCACCTCACACACATACCCCCCTTAACCTTGCTCCTGCTTCCCTCTCTCTCTCTCTCTCTCCAAGCCGTACTTGACTCTGTCATCGCTGTTGCCATTATTTATTTCCTCTGCTTTTGATTTCATCCTTTATTTACAAATTTATCCACATCAGTCCAGATGAACACTGATGCCTGTTCGATCCTCGCCGGTTTTGTTCGTTGGACACAGTCCTCAATGTTACTGGTAAATGATGTACCATAAGAAGTTAGAACACCTTAAACACATTAAAGAGTTCAGACCAAAAAACCGTTTTGATACAAATGCAATCTGACTGCTCATTAATGGACTTGCAGTCGGTTGTTGAGGCATGTGAATAGGCAGTTAATTCTGTTTTATGCATTATATGAAGTGTTTGCTACACAGATTGCTATTCTTGCCATTAAATGTTTTTTCTTGCATATAGCCATCATGCTTTTTTTTTTTTGTCTTTTAATTGTGCTTTTGAGAGAAACAAATTGTTTTACAAGTGATAGTGGAAGGTCTGATTTAATAAAGATGTAAAGTGTGATGGCATGTTGTCACTATGCTTTGTTTCTGCAGATACATTGTGTGTGTGTGTGTGTGTGTGTGTGTGTGTGTGTGTGTGTGTGAAATGGGGGGTGATGATGATGATGATGGGGGATTATTCAGAATATCAGACTGCAGCCAGTTGTTGTGTCAGATTAACCTTGAATTGTATGGACAAGTACTCTGGAAACAAGTCCTTTGGTAGCGCCTCGAAACAGATACAGTACTTAGATAAAGCAGGGATACAATTTTGTTCTGAAACAGCCCCCAGCATCCCATGGGGGGGGGGGGGGGGGGGGAGATAGTGGAGAGAGGGGGACAGGGGGGGGGGGGGGGGGGGGGTGAGGGTGGGATGGTCACCCGCCAGGGGGAGACACTCGCTTCACGCTGGCGCCGTGACCTCAGTTATCATCGTCGGCAAGGGCCGTAGTCCGGTGGGTTCCTCTGGCACCTCTCCATGGATACATTAATGACTTGTCAGTACTGGCAGTGCACCTCTGGGGGGGTTGCGTCATGGCGGTCTGATATCGACTGGTCCCTGCAAATATCGGGTGCTTGAGATGTAACGGGAGAAGAAATTTCTGTGTGGTTGTGCTAGGGATGTAAAACCAGGCGGCAACAACTGAAACCTTTTTAACCGTACTCGTTGAATTTCTCCTTTGTAGTCCGACTGGTGTTCGTTCATCTTTGACATGTAACATAGGCCTATGTAAACATACTGCACGGCCTTTCTCCTGTAACGTTTGTCTTCTGAGCCCTAACATTCGCCGGTAAGTCGTGGGTATTAAGTGACCCACAGTCATGACTTGGTCAGCTTTTACCTCCACAATATTACGACTTTGTCAATAAAGCATGGCCCTTCATTTGGGCCAAAAATTGGGTTTGGCCAAGAAACAAAGGAGTGCAAACAAACAAACAAGCAGCCACCCACGGCAAGGCTTCATTCCCTCACAGAAATTATGGGTCCCTGGAGACCCGGGACAAACGGCAGGGATTTAGTAACACAGCAAGCCTTTATTCCTATACACAGTGAATGGGTCCCTGAAGATTGCATGACACTATGGCGCGCAAAAAAAAAAAAAAATTTTAGGCGACGTACGTAGAATTGAATGGAATGTTTCGTGCATTCGTAAGCTATCCGTTTCCCAGTATGTCTGTTTTAATGTTGGACAAGTCAACTTTATTGAACAACAACAACACAACAACAACAAAAGAAGAAAAAAAATAGAAAAGAGAGAGAGAGAACCGTTAAAGTGAAGAGTACACACACACACACACACACACACACACACACACACACACACACACACATCACACACAAGTGCATGTGCCAAAAGAACTCTCTCTCTCTCTCTCTCTCTCTCTCTCTCTCTCTCTTGGGCACCAGACTGAAGAACAGCTCTGCAGGTTCCTCCAGTTCTCTCAGTTCCGTGCCAAGGCCAGGGTCTCCTCCAATGTCTCCTCCAATGTCTCCTCCTTGTCCACTCTGCAACGTCGTCTGTACATCATTCCCCCTGTCTTCCCCTCCGTCTGCCCCTTCAACAGTTCCCTGGGTATTTCAGCAAGACCATTGGATCTTGTGGCATGGTCAGTGTCAGGCATCGGTTGTCTGCCCTTTTTTTTTCTCCCCCCCCCCCCCCCCCCCCCCCCCCCCCCTTTTTTTTTTTTTTCTTCTTTAATTTGGTCATTTTCTTCTTTAAGATGCATGCTGGAATTGCTTTTAAACAAACATGTACTTTGATTTTCTCACTCATCATCAGCTTTAGTGGATAATTTTCTTTCTGTTTGATGATGTATATCTGTACACCTGTAAACGAAATGAAAGCCTTTTTGAAATCGGTTACGGTTGCAATAAGTTAAGAATGACGCGATAGGCCTAGCTGTTTCTATACTATGGCAAGTGAAGTGAAAATAATTATGGTCAATGGTCCTACATCCTCTCGGAAACCCTGCTTGCGATTCATTTAATAAATCATTTTCTTTGATCCAAGTACCTTTAGGAACAAGAACTGGTGAAATTAAAGACAAATCAGTTGCAGTTGCCCTTTGTTTTAGTGTGTCAGGAATTCTTGTTACACTTCCGTCATTTAGCAGATGAAGGCAAGAATCGTATAATCTGTTACTAGTGTTTGTTACACAACCCTTTTCCAAAAATGGAGAATGAGCATTAGAAGCGCCACATCTTAGCAATTTATTTTTTTTAATCTTGTAATGTGCTTAACTAATTCGGTTTTTTTTTCCCCTTTTTTTTTTTTTTTTTTTTTTTTGCTAGGTCTTTTAGGCAAGTACACAGACACAATGTTTAAAGTCAAATGATCACTGACTTTCAGATAAGGTAAGGTAAGGTAAGGTAAGGTAAAGTAATGTTGCTTACAGCCCAACCGACCGCAAAGGGCCATATCAGGGCTGTCACCACACGTTAATTGACTTTCAGACTCGCCGCACAAGAATGTACATCAGGCGTATCACTTGGTAGTGGAGAGGCGCAAAAGCTGCACTCTAATTTTTCATGTATACATATGGCAGCCGTAATCTTTTCTGAATGAACGCAGAGGATGGTAATAATTTTCGAATTGGTGTAGCCTACACTGTATCGATTTACATTCAAAGACGGTAAAACAAGACAGTCAGCTGTTAAAGCGAGGTGATTAATAAGGAAGTGAGAATTCGTTGTCCTGGAGTTCCACTGCACGACCTTTCAAGGACATGGATTTGCTATGTCCGACTTCATATGGCCATGGAACTTAAGAATCAATTTGCCTGCCCCCCCCCCCCCCCCCCCCCCCCATGTCAGTGACGTTATAATATTTTATGAGATGTTTGAAGACAAATATGAAATGGTAGCAATTAAGTAGATGAGAGAGAGAGAGAGAAAAGGGGGGGGGGGGGGGGGGGGGGGGGGGGGGGGATGGGGTAATAAATGGGTTAATAAAAAAAAGAAACAAAATATTTTCAGCCGTTGTTACGATACTGTAATACGAAAACTACATCTGTAAATGTAACGTTTGGCTTTTATCACGCATGCGCGTTGAGACTTAGTGGGCCAACCGACGGTTGCATGGCGCATGCAAACAAACCGTTGTTAGATCTGCGTTAATACAACTGCTTCCAACACTTTATCTGTGTGTCCGCCTTAACATCATAGCCGTGAACTAGTCCCAAGCGAGGCAAAAGAACAGTTAATGAAATGACGGACTGAAACAACACAAACCTACACAGTCCACAGC
>JADBJO010001761.1:365000-375000 GCA_016801955.1 Conus betulinus
ATTGTTCCAGGTACTTGTCTTATTCATATTATTTTGAATATGTAGTAAGCTGTTAAAAACATGATTGTTCAATCAAGGACAGATTTAAGAATGATGAATGTTGGTGTATATAAATGTAAGGATATGCATATTTGAGTGAGCATATTTGTGTGTTTGTATGTGTGTGTGCACGAGCGCATGCGCATATGCAAGCGTGTGCGTACATGCTTGCGCGCGCGTGTTTGTGTGTGTGTGTGTGTGTGTGTGTTCTTGTATTTGCCACAGTGTGTATGACTCAACAGTTAAAACTACGTTTTTGTGCGACGCTGCAAAAAATAATGGTTTTTGTCATCTGAAAAAAAAGTGGCTTCTGTCGCCATGGTTCATGTTCTCATATTTACAGACATAGACGTTACGATCTGTACTAAAAATATCTACAACACCCGTGCTAATACTGTATGGATCGCAGTGTCAAAGCTAAAATAGAATTACTGAGCCGCCGGACGACAGAAGAAATACGGTTCTAGAAAACAACAGCTTTTTGACCACCTGGAATCATTCGTTTGTTTTATCGGTGAAATCATGTGTTGGTAAACACAAAACTGCAAGACGTCAAGATATGAGTTAAGTAAGTTTGGAAGGAGGAAAATACGATTATCCACTGCGAAGCGAGTGTGATACCGATTACCATCTTGCTGTTTTTTGCCGTTTGTGCTTTCTCAGCAAATTCTGACCGATTTACGCCGAAAATATCTTTCAGGTCAGTCACACACACACACGTGCGCACGCACGCATGCACGCACGCAGACACACACACACACACACACACACACACACACACACACACACACACACACACACACACACACACACACACACACACACACACACACACACACACACACACACACACACACACACACTGTTCCCCCTGTAACACTGTTCCCCCTGTAACACTGTTCCCCATGTACTACTGTTCCCCTGTACCACTTGTTCCGCATGTACCACTGTTCCCCATGTACCACTGTTCCCCCATACCACTGTACCACTGTTCCCCTGTACCACTGTTCCCTTGTGCCACTGTTCTCCTGTACCTCTGTTCCCCTGTACCATTGTTCCCCTGTACCACTGTTCCCCCAATACCACCGTTCCCCTGTGTACCACTATTCCCCTGTACCACTATTCCCCCATACCATTGTTCCCCCATACCACTGTTCCCCCCCGCACCACTGTTCCCTCTACCACTGTTTCGCTAGTACCACTGTTCCCCCTGTACCACTGTCCCCCTGTATCACTGTTCCCCTGTACCACTGTTCCCCCTGTACCACTGTTCCCCCGTACCACTGTTTCCCCTGTACCACTGTTCCCCTGTACCACTGTTTTCCCTGTACCGTACCACTGTTCCCCTGTACCACTGTTCCCTTGTACCACTGCTCCCCTGTACCACTGTTCCTCCTGTACCACTGTTCCCCTCATACCACTGTTCCCCTGTGCCACTGTTCCCCCATACCACTGTTCCCCTGTACCACTTCCCCTGTGCCACTGTTCCCCCATACCGCTGTTCCCCTATACCACTGTTCCCTTGTACTACTGTTCCCCTGTACCACTGTTCCCCTGTACCACTGTTCCCCCGTACCACTGTTCCCCTGTACCACTGTTCCCCTGTACCACCGTTTCCCCTGTACCACTGTTCCCCTGTACCACAGTACCCCTATACTATTGTTCCCCAGTACCACTGTTCCCTGTACCACTGTTCCCACATACCACTGTTCCCTGTACCACTGTTCCCTGTACCACTGTTCCCCTGTACCACAGTACCCCAGTACCACAGTACCCTTGTACCATTGTTCCACAGTACCACTGTTTTCCTGTACCACTGTTCCCCTGTACTACTGTTCCCCAGTACCACTGTTCCCCATGTACTACTGTTCCCCTGTACCACTGTTCCCCTGTACCACTGTTCCCCTGTCCCCTGTTCCCCCCTGTACCACTGTTCCCCCAGTACCACTGTTCCCCTGTACCACTGTTCCCCCATGCCACTGTTCCCCCATACCACTGTTCCCATGTACCACTGTTCCCCGTACCACTGCTCCCCCATACCACTGTTCCCCTGTACCACTGTAGCTCCCTGTACCACTGTTCCCCTGTACCACTGTTCCCCCATACCACTTCCCCTGTACCACTGTTCCCTTATACCACTGTTCCCCTGTGCCACTGTTCCATGTTCCACTGTTCCCCCATTCCACTGTTCCCCAGTACCACTGTTCCCCTGTACCACTGTTCCGCAGTACCACTGTTCCCCTGTACCATTGTTCCCCTGTACCACCGTTTCCCCTGTACCACTGTTCCCCTGTACCACTGTTCCCCTGTACCACTGTTCCGGAATACCACTGTTCCCCTGTACCACTGTTTTCCCATACTACAGTTTCCCCTGTACCACTGTTCCCCTGTACCACTGTTCGCCTGTACCACTGTTTACGCCGAAAATACCTTTCAGGTCAGTCATACACACACACGTGCGCATGCACGCATGCACGCACACACACACACACACACACACACACACACACACACACACACACACACACACACACACACACACACACACACACACACACACACACACACACACACACACACACACACACACACACACACACACACACACACACACACACACTACTGTTCCCCTGTAACACTGTTCCCCATGTACTACTGTTTCCCATGTACCACTGTTCCGCATGTACCACTGTTCCCCATGTACCACTGTTCCCCCATACCACTGTCCGCACTGTACCACTGTTCCCCTGTACCACTGTTCCCCTATACCACTGTTCCCTTGTACTACTGTTCCCCTGTACCACTGTTCCCCTATACCACTGTTCCCTTGTACTACTGTTCCCCTGTACCACTGTTCCCCTGTACCAATGTTGCCCCGTACCACTGTTCCCCGTACCACCGTTTCCCCTATACCACCGTTTCCCCTGTACCACTGTTCCACAATACCACTGTTCCACAATACCACTGTTCCCCTGTACCACTGTTCCACAATACCACTGTTCCCCTGTACCACTGTTCCACAATACCACTGTTCCCCTGTACGACTATTTTCCCATACTACTGTCCCTGTGCAGCTGCTTCCCCATACCAGATTTCCATGTATGAGCTCCCTGTTTGGACTCAATTCCTTTTTTTTTGTTTGTTTTTTGCTTGCTTGTTTGGAAGCTGTACATGAACCCTCCCCCAAAGGCCAAATAGCACTTAATGATGGCAATTGACGCATGGAACAAAGGAGAGGTGGGGGGGGGGGGGGGGGGGGGAGCAGTGTACTGGATTGTGTAGAAAATATCAGAAGGCTGTGTGTGTTACTATCGCCCACGGATCATGTACACAGCATTAAGTTCAGTATGTATTAGGCAATTCTTACATACAATTAAGGAGTTCTCTTTTACCCAGACCAGCATTTTCAAAAACTCAGTTAAGCCAGCATGGCTTTAAAATCCCGTGAAAGAATTAAGCACATACAGAATACACCACTCAACTGATAACTGATGTTCAATATGTATACATATTTTTTCTTTTTACTGCGAACAGCTTCATATGACACATACACACACACACACACACACACACACACACACACACACACACACACACACACACACACACACACATCAACCATCGTTTACTTGAAGCTTTACAGTCTCCCTTTGCGGAGGTCTCTACATGTTTATCACGGTGAAACGTACACATTACTGGGGCTGTAAAACATATCTTTCCCACTTTCATTACAGTACTTGACGTCGTTGCTATCTCTTCCCACCAAAAAAAAATACACTCAAAAAGTAATAAGTAAAATATTAAGACTGAATGTTTCCTAGGAAGCCACCAGCTCCTAGGAACAAAATCAAGGAACAAAAACTGAGAAAACAATATATGTGGAAATGAATACTCAAAGAAAAAAAGGTAACAGTTACCTCTATCTGTCTGTCTGTCTATCCATCTATCTATCTATCTATCTATCTATCTGTCTGTCTGTCTGTCTGTCTGTCTACACACACACACACACACGCGCGCGCGCGCGGCGCGCGCACACACACGCACGTACGCACGCACGCACGCACGCACGCACACACACACACACACACACACACACACACATCAACCGCAGTACGGAAGAACAGCGATACGGGCATACAGCCAAACAAGGGTACAGTGTCCTGAAGTGCTGAATAACGGCTTCACCTTGACAATTCAACAGCCATTCATGGGGGTGGGTTGGGCTGCAAAAATAACACTCACTCACTTCCTGCTGTGCATTACATTTTACTTCCTGGGCGATGCTTGTCGGTGTGCAAATTTTACCATTCTCCGCTTCAATTAAGTAACTGTTCCAAGGCTACATAGCAGGATCGAAATGGCTGACATGTCCAGGCTTGTCACCGTGTTTCTTCTCATCGTTCAGAGTGTTTTTCTTCGGAATGTATTCGGTAAGTACTAAGTGGATCAGGGGCAGGGATTATTAATGGAAATGATCTCGTTCACTAATTTCCACAAATATTGTTTACTATTCTTCAGTGCTTTACAAGTTAGATGAACAAGCATGGTGCTTATATAGTTTGACAACCTTCAAAAGTAAGAAGTCATCAATGCGAGGACGTTAGACTTGAACAGGGCGCACAAGTACAGAATTTCTATCGATTCGTGATGTGTAGAAGTTAACAAAAGATCGATCAGGTTTCAGTAGGCCTCCGAGGTGATTTATATTTGACAGACCATAGCTAGGGGCGTAACCAGCAAGCACCGCTCGCAGCCGGAACCACTTGAAATCGTTTTAGTTAAAGAAACGGGGAGGGACGCTCATATAATGGTGTAAGGTTTTAAAAAAAAAAAAAAAAATCGTGTTTGCTCGCACAGACTTTTGACAGCAGTTGAGTAAGCTCCCTGTCTCTACTTCTTTACATTTTCAAAAGTCTCTGCTTTCAATTTGGATGTTAATATATGGCTAATTAAAATGGGAAACAATCTGCTAACGGACGCGTTTTATTCTCTGTATTTACGTCTCATTGTCTTCGTAAAGAAGTTAAGATATGAGTTAATTCCCTTTCAATTGTTTAGAGTAACGTATCTTCCATTTTTGTCCATACAAGGAAATAGAGGCAAGTGAACAAAGTCAGGATACCATGAAGGTCTACTTCAACAGAGATGACATTTGCGTACGAGTTGATCACAAGGCTAACTGGGCAGGATTTTGGTATTGACCTTTCATCCTTTAAGGCGACATGTACCTTGTTTGCGTGGAAGGCTGTCAGTTTTAAATGGAAAGAAGAAGAATGAGGAATTCATGGGTGTAAAGTTCGTTTTGTTTTTGATATCATTTTTCTTCTATCACGTGTGTGTGTGTGTGTGTGTGTGTGTGTGTGTGTGTGTGTGTGTGTGTTAGGCAGTGTGATTCGTCGCGTTTTGTAGATGTCCTTGACATTTGGAGAAAGAGTTCGTGGTACAGATCTGTTCGAAGAGACAGGATCTACTAAAAGACATACTTTTCCTCTCTTGACCAAATGACGAGAAACGAGTGCCCCACAGTAAATCTTGTTTTCTCGCTTGACCTCATGGCAAGTGATAAACAAACGAGCGCCGCACACTGAATCTTATAACTAGCAGGACTGGACTGGATTTGTTTGTATTTACACAGAGGGAGGGAGGTAAGAAAGGAGTGTTTGGGAGAGGGGGAGTTCGTACATGACCTGTGTGCTTGTTGTGTGTGTTGGTTGTGTGTATGTGTGCCTTCATTTTTTTTTTTCTACAGCTGCAAAGACAGACTTACACAAGCTAAACAATATTGACTCGCTAGCTTATAAAATCGCATTTGGACTTCCCCGATGGGCTTCAATTGATTTGACGTACAAGGAGACTGGTGTGTTGCCCTTAAAATGAACACAGGCTAAGTTGCGCCTGTAATTTTACAGTGAGAGCTAGCTAGAACCATCCCAATTCAGTAATGACATAACTGGATGGAAGTAGCCTACCTATATTTCAAGAGAGATCCGTAACAAAGCGTTGTGTATGTCCTTAGGTGGTTATATTTCCTCATTGTTTCAGAACTGTAACCTGTCTCTTGATGATATTGCCGCTGTTCTATGTTGTTCACACCCTCTTTCGTTGTCAGAGCAGACTGAATTCATCTACGCTTACGGAGGTCTTAAAGACGATAATGCTCTGTTTCTATCCTCCTATGTCAAAGACTTGATAGATAGGAAATACGATTCCTATCTACTCATTTTCACGGATGGTTGAGTTCTGTTTTAGAATCTTCCGATCTTGGGGCTTTCTTTGTAATACCAGCGATTAGCTTTTGAAAGAAATTCCATATTACAAAAGGATGTTCTATATTTACAGCAGAGTTATTTGCCAGTTCGAAAGCATTGGATTTCATACTTGACATGCCTGTTATACATAGACAGATACTTATATTGTCGGACTCCGCGCTTACGGCTCTACATTGTCAATCGAAGTCCAGTCGTTCAGACCCGGTACGTGAGATCTTGTTTCTAATTCATCAGTTATTAACGTGGGGTAATGGTATAACTTTGTTATGGGTTCCAGGGCATTCCAGTTTACGGGGCAATGACCTAAGTGATTTTTATGCAAAGGAAGCTGCAAAAAATACATCGGATGTTTTGAATTGTGATGTCCCTCTTTGTTCATCTGAAGCTATTCACATTCTCACATGTTCAATCTGGAACATGAGACAGAAAAAATACGTTGAAGATTCAGTTCGGAAGCACAGATGGGATATGACTAAACCAACAAGAAAATATTGTAATCCCCCAGGGCCTATCCCAACCGAAACCTTGTACATAGGCTGCGGGTTAATGGATAGTCAGGCAGATGTTTTAAAACCGGCATCTGCTTGTGCATGTGTGGTTAGATTCTTGATATATCCCCTTTTTTTTTTTTTAAAAATTTGACTCTACTAGTACAAGAACTCACTCTCAGCCTCTTCATGATAAGATCAAGTCCTTTAACCTTTCGCTGACTATGTCTAGTGTTTTCAGTCCCTGTTATGAGAATGGATGGAGTCTGGCAATGTTGGCGGTTTATCTTATTAAATCTCATCCACTTGGAAGATAATTTTCAACTCCTCCACCACCCCACTCCCACCACATCACCTCTCTCCCCATCAACTCTTTTTTTTTTCCCTACCGATTTGTGAATGTTTTAAATGTTAAAATTTTATTCTAGGCGTATAAAATATCAGTATGGTTCAGCGACTAATTTGCACGTAGAGCAAGGCTTTTTCATTCCCTCCGCTCACTCCCTTCCTCCCTCTTCCCCAATCCATGTACTCCCATTAGCTGTTCTACTCTTACGAGTAATATGTCAGCCACTTCCATACTCTGATGATCGTTGACTTCCGTGTATTGGATATACATGTGGTCACATAGAACTGATGTTTCTGGATATCAGTAGATACGGGTCCTTTGTGTGTGTGTGTGTGTGTGTGTGTGTGTGTGTGTGTGTGTGTGTTGTAAATTATGTTCCTTTTCTTTAAATGAAAAATGTTGACATTCTGTTCAAAATGTTTTCTTAAATGTCCGTACAACCATGGGTTAATCTGACAATAAATTGGTTTCAGTCAGTCAGTATGCGTTCATGTGATCTTGCGTGTGTACGTTTATTGTTTGCGCGCGCACACACACACACACACGCAAGCACGCACGCACGCGCGCGTATATATATATATATATATATATATATATATAGCTTACCCGCGTTGGTGTAGCTTGTACCCGCTCCCGCCCCATTCTCCCGCTCTAGTCTCATAAAGCAGCCCAGCACGTGGTCTTTTAAGCATCCCAGAAAGTGGTCTTTTAAGCCGTCCAGCAAGCGTCCAAGCAAGTGATATGGCAGGCGGCACAGCAAGTGGCTGGCAAGAGGCACAGCAAGCCCTGTTCGCTTTGTTTGTGCCAATTGTCTACTCAAAGCGGCTGGATAGACTACATTTCTTGTATTTCCTTCTGGAGCGTGTCTCTTTCTGCTCCATTGATACGTCATTGTTAGTAATTACGTCATTGATTTTTTTTTTCCAAGACTTCATTTGTGTGTGACAACGTCATTCAGCGTGAATCCATGGCTGCAAGGTGCTCCTGTAGTTTCCTCTTCAGTCTCACTGTGTAAGTTTGCAGCCCGCCTTTGTCTTTCTGCCCCGTTGTCCCGCTCCCGTCAGTCATCATCCCGCTCCCATTGTCTACCCCCTGCCCGCCCTACTGTCCCTTCGTGTTCCGCGTGTGTGTGTGACAGCTTCATTCAGCGTGAATCCCTGTTGGTGCAAGGGGTAAAAATGTGTGTGTGAGAACTTCATTCAGCGTGAATCCCTGTGGCGCAAGGGTAGAAATGTTTATTTATTTATTTATTTCAAACTACCCCTTTTTTTGAAAATCGGGCCCCGTCAAGACCTTTTTATCGGTTAAGTGAAGATACATGCCAAATATGGTGAAGATCCATCTAACGGTTTAGGCACGGCGGAGAAACAAACATACAGACGGACAAACAGACTTGCCTTTTATATCTATAGATTTAGATATATGTTTATGTATATTCACAGTAAACGTTTGCTCGCCCTCTCCCTCCCTCCCTCCCTCCCTCTCTCTCTGATTCTGTTGTATGTTGTGGTATAGGCTTAATGCAATATCTTGCTCTATCTATCAATCCATCCATCTATCTATTTATCTATCTGTTTAATCTACTTGTCAGTTTATCTATTGTGTACACGTACTCACAAGTATCTGTGTAGCTGTCTATCTATCTACCTGTCTGTCTGTCTATATATCTATGTATCAGTAGTTTTTTCAGAATGTTCAGCATCTGTGTGTGTGTGTGTGTGTGTGTGTGTGTGTGTGTGTGTGTGTGAGTACATGTGGTTGCGCGAGCACGACTGGATGAGGAAACAATACGAACACATCCAGTAGTAACACACTTTTTCTTGTTAATGAAACGCAATTTGCACCGCGGAATTTCATCATTACAACTGTCTGTGAAATGTGAGCTACTCTACCTACAGAGAAACCATTGCCATGCATATTCGTGGGGCCATCTGGTCATTTCTCTTATTTATGGGGCCATCTGGTCATTTATGGGGCCACCTGGTCATTTCTCTCATTTATGGGGCCACCTGGTCATTTTCTCTCATTTATGGGGCCACCTGGTCATTTCTCTTATTTATGGGGCCACCTGGTCATTTCTCTCATTTATGGGGCCACCTGGTCATTTCTCTCATTTATGGGGTCACCTGGTAATTTCTCTTATTTATGGGGCCACCTGGTCATTTCTTTTATGTATGGGGCCACCTGGTCATTTCTCTCATTTATGGGGCCACCTGGTCATTTCTCTCATTTTTGGGGCCACCTGGTCATTTTCTTTTATGTATGGGGCCACTGGTCATTTCTCTCATTTATGGGCCACCTGGTCATTTCTCTCATTTATGGGGCCACCTGGGTCATTTCTCTCATTTATGGGGCTACCTGGTCATTTCTCTCATTTATGGGGCTACCTGGTCATTTCTCTCATTTATGGGGCCACCTGGTCATTTCTCTCATTTATGGGGCTACCTGGTCATTTCTCTCATTTATGGGGCTACCTGGTCATTTCTCTCATTTATGGGGCCACCTGGTCATTTCTTTTATGTATGGGGCCACCTGGTCATTTCTCTCATTTATGGGGCCACCTGGTCATTTCTCTCATTTATGGGGGCCACCTGGTCATTTCTTTTATGTATGGGGCCACCTGGGTCATTTCTCTCATTTATGGGGCCACCTGGTCATTTCTCTTATTTTATGGGGCCACCTGGTCATTTCTTTATGTATTGGGCCACCTGGTCATTTCTCTAATTTATGAGACCACCTGGTCATTTCTTTTATGTATGGGGCTACCTGGTAATTCCTCATAAAGAGTCATATTTATGGGACCACCTGGTAATTTCTTTTACTTATGGGGCCAACTGGTAATTTTCTCTTATTTA
>JADBJO010001761.1:377500-381496 GCA_016801955.1 Conus betulinus
ATGGGTTCTGGAAATCCTGCAATAGGAATTTACTCTTTTCTTTGGTCTTTTGCCTTTTTGAAATTCCGTCTGTTCAGAACTTTTATCCTGTCTCTGTGTCCCACTTATCAGCTTTGCTGTGGCGTCTGTGTATCAAACCAACAGTGCCCAGTGTTTCACTGCAGAAGATGTAGATCTGCAGCGCAGATTGGCAGAACATTATAAGAGAAGTTACGACAGAGTAAAAAACGATTGCATATTTCTATAAATTGCACAGGAAGCACTGAGCTGTGAGTGTATGGGCAAAGTTCCTACAGCCAGCACTCAGAGCACTACAAGGGAGCAAAGAGGCCCAGCAACATTAAATCAGTGTGTACTGTATCTTGCGGAGATGATTTTTGTGTTGCTCTTCGTTTCGTCGCTGTCCATTCATGCTTACACGCACGTGCTGTGTTTATTAAACAGAACAATACCGCACATTAGAGAGAGAGACGATGTCTGATCAGTCTGATGGATAGGATGATTCCAGATATTCATTTTTGGTTACACACGTGAATTTTTTTTTTCATGTTTTGCTTTAAGCGTAAATATATGCAAGATGGATTTCCATAGGCTCTTTTTCATCTGCCAATCGCTTTCTTTAGTCAGATTCAGTGGTTTTTCATGTTGTGGTTTCACGATCCTTTCAGTCTGGAATTTCTGCTCCCATTTCTGACTGTGCTGAGCTCTGGATCAGTCATTAGAGTTGTAGAAAACAGCAGCTTTCTCTACCGCTATAGTGGAATCAATTGTTTGTTGTGTCAGTGGAATGTAGTGTTGGCTGTCAACAAAATCTCAATCTGAGTGTATGGCAGCTTGAAAGGAAAACATCATTTTCTATCGTGGGGGAGAGTGTGATGTCCACCAGTGTTTTGCTGATTTTAGTGTTTGTTCCGTCTTGACATAATTTGATTTCTCCCCCACTGAAAAAGTATAGTTTCCAGGACAACAGAAAACAGGATCTACAGACTATAGAGAAAGAGGGTGGGTGGGTGGGTGGTGTGGATGGGTGGACGTCTCTCTTTGAAATTTATTTGGGGATACCTGTGTGCCATGTTTTACCATGTCCTCAAACTCACTGTTAGTGGAGAATATGTCAAAACCTTTCTTCTACAGTCTGTGGAATATTTCTTTATTGTTGACACTAACATGAAGGAGAAAAGCAGCAGAATCACAATTGGTGTAATTCGCAGATTTGATTTGATTCGTCCTTTAACTTACACTCATTTTGTTTTGTATAAAAAAAATCATGAAACGGTTAGTTTCAGCTTATTTCCCGAGAGACGAAAGTGTCCAACATGATGGCTGAAATGAAGGGTAGGATCAAGTTCAGCTGGATGTTGCAGCCATCATGGACGGTCGATGTGGCGCTAACAGAGGACAATTACCAGACAGGATGCACCATCAGTGGTCAGCCCCTGCCCACGGTCACTGGTCAGTACAGCTACAATGTCGTGCTGTTCCCTGGACGCAGGTCGGTCAGTGCTGGCACCATTGACATCAGTAAGTGGACAACAGTGTCAAGGTGTATAGTGAGATCCTCAGGTATAAATCTATACTCACTGACAGAGAAACTGTACATGAACAGATAGATACACGGTAAAAAAGTATGTGTACAATGAAATGTGTTCTCACAGACACAAGCAAAGAGACACACAGGCATGTTTATTTGACTGGTGTACAAAACATCCAACCTACTCCTCCACAGACGGACGTGTATACATGCATATGCCACCATGTACATAACTCACTCACTCACTCACACACACACACACACACACACACACACACACACACACACACACACACACACACACACCACACGCATGCACGCACGCACATACACACACACACACACACACACACACACACACACACACACACACACACACACACACACACACACACACATTCCTTCTCTCTTACAGAGAGAGAGGGAGAAAGAGAGAGAGAGACGTCACACGAGCTTTTTCCTGTTCATGCGTGACAGTAATGGTGAACGGCTCGCCTTCCTCAGAGTGGCAGTGTGACAGTCATTAATTGCGTCACTCACGAACACGGCGCTACGAACAGGCATCACTATTCTTTGCCGGAATGTCGTTTCTTCCATATCAGACCATTGGACCGGCTGCCTTAAGCCCTTCCTCCTCAACCCTGTCCCCTACTCACACACACATACTTCTACTCACCTATTAGTTTCCTGTCATACCCCTCCCCCCCCCCCCCCCCTCTCTCTCTCTCTCTCCCCCCTTAGAATTCAGCACTCTCCTTCTGCTTGAGATCAAAGTTCGTAAGTGCGTCCATGTATACTTTGTGTGTGTGTGTGTGTGTGTGTGTGTGTGTGTGTATGTGCGTGCATGCGTGCGTGTGTGCATTTGTGCATGCGCACACGCACACACACGTGTGTGTGAGTGTGTGTGTGTGTGTGTGTGTGTGTGTGTGTATTCATATGCATATGCATACATATGAGCATGCATGAGTGTATGCATGTGTGTGTGTGTGTGTTATGTGTCTTGGCATGATGGCGTACTTGTCTTGCACACACACACACCCATACAGAGAGAGAGAGAGAGAGAGAGGAACATGAACACTTACATAATGGTAAACTGCTTGAGGAATTTCATGCAGATGTTTATTATAGAAAAACGTAAAACACATACTTTTAAGGAATGATGAAAGAAAAAACCTATGTACATTAACATTTGCATAGGTACAAACTGGTCAAGGTATAGACAGCCAGTGGTTTTATAACTTCTATATATATTCATGAACAGATTACCTTTATGCCAAAAGAACACTCAGCATATTCAGAGACAAACACAACAACAACAACAACAACAACAACACCACCACCACCACCACCACCACCACCACCACCACCACCACCACCACCACCACCACCACACTACCCGCTGGTGTGGTCAGGGTTACTTATAAAATTCACAGTACCACGCCTGTATACAAGTATAAAATTGAAACAAACAAACACATGTGCGTGAACAAACAGCTCAAATGGCACGCACATTTTGCAAACAGAGACCTAATACTTTAAACTTGTTGTGCAAATTAATTTCCAAAAATGGTGACTTATTTCGTAAAAAAAAGCGTTTTTGAGTCTTGCTGGGCTTTGCACACAATCAGAAGCCTAGATGGTTCGTAAAAACAAATGAATAGATGCAAAAAAATCATTCTTATAATTTTAATTAGCACTACCACGGAAAATTGGTGGTGTGCCAAAAAAATTGGGTGTCGGTAGTGAGTCTGAAGACGACCTTACTTGAGATTTGATCATGATTTGCAGTTTGATGCATAAACACTTATTGTTCATCATTTATAATTCCAATTTTGAAACAAATGGTTGGAAACCATTCTTTGGCATTTGAAACTAACTACGAACAGGAAGATTTTGAAAAATAAGGTAAGTAAGGTATTCAATTATTTATTTTTTGGATGCCTCTGTAGTTTGATGGTGGTGGATAAGAAATGGTTACTTACAATAATCGTTAATTGATGACTGACTGAAAATACCCCTTTGATTTCATACACACCAGCATACAAAAAGTTGTCTTTTGATCTCTTTTTCAACTGATCGCTATAATGTTGAGGAATATGTGCCTAGTTTAAATGGACAGTTAATATTCTTCTTTTTTTCAGGTAACCTATCACGCGCGATCTCATTGCAATGTCAATATTTTGTCTAGCCAAAAGTTAAAAGTTCATAATTTTGTTACCATGCTATTATAAGTTGATAATATATGATACACAAATAAGCGTCGATTGTTCAGAACTGAACATGGCATTTATAAAGAAAGATAGCATTGCTTTTTAAAAATGATAAAGTAACCATTCCAGTGCAATCATTCACAGTGGTCGTTTAAAAAACAGTGTTATCGTTTTAGTTTCTAGAAGAAAACGATATCTTTTACAATTAATCGACATGCATGTGATATCTTTCAACATATAAGAGAGTTGGGTTAT
>JADBJO010001762.1:0-5000 GCA_016801955.1 Conus betulinus
AGCTTTAGGGACGTTTGGTTTTAAAGTGGACGCCTGTTTCATTCTTAGATAAAAAAGAGCATTGAGCAGAATCAGGGGCGGGGGGGTGGGGGGGGGGGGTGGGGAAACAAAAATATGCTTTAAGAGGATAGGGGTGGGATTTGGAGATAAAAAGGTAGTCTTGTATAATTGGAATTCCAAGCCAACAATGGATTGTTAAGCTCTTGTAACCAAATAGTCCAGGCTGTCGTGCCTACACAGCAACGAGCACAGTAAAAATCATGGTATAAGTTGCTTCTGGTTTAAAAACCTAGGCCTGGCAGATGGTTGGTGTTGATACCTATAGTATCCTTACCCATCTCGCAGCCATGTTTTGGTTTCAACTGATAGCAAAGTCTGCTATAAAGAAACTAAAGCATGAATTTCAAAAAATTACAAATGGTCTCAGAAAACAACAACACGGCACACCCACACAACAAACACACACACACACAACACACACACATAAAGGTTCCCGTAACGAATGAATTGCCGTGCAGCAGCTGACCACATTGATGTCATGAAATGATTGGGCCGGACTGTTGGACCATGTATCAGAAGAGGGGCAAAAAAAAAAGGAAACAACAAAAAAGAAAAAACAATTCTGAATTTGCTGCCAAACAACACGGAGAGAATGTGGGCAGTCAACAGTCAGCGAGCGACCTCACCCAGAGTTACGGGATGGTACCAAGAGGATTTCCACTGGAACACCACTAACAGCAGAAAACAAGCAGGGAAGATAGCAACTGTGCGATCATTCGACACAGAGCATACAGGGCCTGCAACAGCTTTGCGGAGAAAGAGAGAGAAAGAGGTGAACTGTCAGCTGAAAACCATAATCATCGCCAAACCGTCAACTGTAGCAGGAGAGTGTAGAAAATATTTTTCAAGTGTGGAGGTTCCCAACGTTTTAAGAACACGTCAATGTGCACACTAGGTGTTTTTTATACTTTCTGTTTGCGCTCCAAACGATCAATTGTTGTGGGGGAGAGTTTGAAATAGTGTTTTCAGTGTGGAAGTTCCCAAAAGTGTCCTGGGCATGTCAGAAAAAAAAAAAAAAAAAAAAAAGTTCTGTCCACTTGGCATTTATACTTAACTGTTTTGACATGTCCATATCATTCTGCTGTTGTCGATTCAGGGGTGATGTCATCTCAGCATCACACTCCACTTGTTGATTTTCTTCAGTTTTCTATCTCCACGTTACTGGTTTTTGTTCTTTTTTTTTTTCATCTAACATTGCCTGTAACAGGAGAGACCACTTAGCATCAAGTGTCCACTGCAGATTTTTCTTCAGTTCCTGTTTTTTCACTTGTTACTGTTTTGTGTAATGTATGTTATTTTCAGAGCGCTCATGTTTGATCGATAGAGAGTAAAATGAAGAACGAAAGAGAAGAGAGAGAAGAAAGAAGAAGAGAAAAGCACAGAAAGGGATGAATGGTTTCGTTATCACCGAGGCTCCGACGGTTGGCTGTTTCAAGCTCAGGGGTAAAGGACCCATGGCTGCTGTGACAGAATGTTCTTGGCTTCTTCTGGGGAGTCTCGTTCTTTCTTCTTATCTCTCCATTATCTCCATTGGGAAGTCACTTTGGGGCCACACTGAGAGACAATTTATAGCCAGCCTTCCTCCAGTTCTCTTGATGGCGCCAGGTCCTGATTCATTGCCGATGTGTTCCCTGTTCCAATCTTGCAATGTTGAAGTCGGCTGGGGTTTTTTTTTTTTGTCTTCGCCCCTCCCATCATCCCCTGAACTACCCATACACACGCCACACACACATTCATGCCATTGCACACACAGCAGTGCATTTATATGAATTCACTGTAATTTTGTCATTCCGTTTGTTCTTTTATTCGAGGCCATCACTCGTAAAAAAAAGCGGGGGTCTTATACTGAAACGTCCATGGTTCTTTCTGTCTTTTGTTTGGTTCTTTTTCACCACCTGTTTTTTAAAAACCATTCGCTCTTGCAGGCTGGTCCATGTACGCTACACCCACACCCGCTATGCTATGAGTCGAAAAGTACACACGATTTACAGCTAGGATTAAAGAGTTGGAAGAAAGCCTTGGGAACGAGACATAGCTGTTCTACAGATAAGTCGACGCCTTGGATACTGGGCTACCGCAATGTGCATCACTCGTATATTTATGAGAGTGTGTGGACATATGTGTGTGCTGCGTGGCAGCGAATGTTATTTGTACAACGTAATGCACGCTTGCATATAAATATGTGCGCATCATCTTCACACGTGCGGGGACAGCGTGTGAGTGACATACGTGATAAATGGCAGTATAGATAGATGATGGTTGGTATTCAGTTTACGACAAGAAAGGTAGACCAAACCTCACCATCCCATCCTTTCCTCCCCCTCCACCATAACGCTTGCAACGCCGCCCTCCCTCCCTCCCCCCATCCCCCAGTGCCAGGTTGCGCTTCTTCTTATCACTCCCCCCCAACCACCACCACCACCACCACCACCACGCCACCGCGCTGCGCGTTGAATATGAACCAGAGCACCCTTCCTACCTCTCTCTTCCCAACACAATGATGAGGTAAATGAGAATCAAACACCTGCACAGAGCATGCTGGTGTTCTCAAGTATCTACGATCTCGTTTGGCTAAAAAAAAAAAAAAGAAAGAAAAAAAAAGAGAGAAATGTTACGTCTGTCTTGACGCATCGAACCCTTGTCTTTTATTAATACCAATAATATTACTCTCCATCCTTCCCTATCACCACCATCACCACCCTGGAAAGAGAGAGAGAGAGAGAGAGAGAGAGAGAGAGAGAGAGAGAGAGAGAGAGAGAGAGGTGAAACCACTTTGGACATTAAACAAAAGCATACAAGATACTAAACCTGTGCACATACGCATGCCCTCACACGCTTGCGGGCCACACACACACACACACACACACACACACACACACACACCACACCGGACATCAATGATTTTTAATTTCTTCTTCTTTTTTTTTTCCTCTTCTTATAACAGAATGACTGCTGGTTCAACTGTAAACAGCGAGATATTTTGTCGCCCTCTTAACAGCCAACTTAACAGCTCAATCAGAAAGATGAAATATCAAATCATGAGTGTGAAACGGTGCCCCTGTAATGCAAATGGTCAGTGTCCCGATCATCATCACGACGTACGCCTTAAATCAAATATCTTGGCTCTCTAGATCTGTTTGCTTGACGTAGAAACTGAGGAAAGATGGCTGTTTGCTAATGGAAAGACAGTGTTATTTTCCCCCCCAGATCTTTTTTTTTTTTTTCCCTGAACAGGATTGTTGGATTCAACGTGTTTGTCAGAACGTCACTATGGCTGCGTTTCCGATGGGTGTCTACATCACTTTAAAAGAGGGTCTGATGAACTTTTCCGTGGACGACATCTTCGCAATTTGACTCACAAGAATACCGCGTGACCTGCAAGCAGATTGTTCTTTTTTTTTTGTTTGTTTGTTTGTTTGGGGGTTTTTTAGTACTTAGTGAAGTGTCAGTTTTGTTCAACTGGTTTACAACGCTGGGGCCGTTTTGTTGCCCTTCGCTTTCCTTGGACTTCCATGAGGTTCGGGAGAGCGTCAGCAGCAGGGGTTTGTCCTCGGAACTGGCCGTTGGTTGATTTGGAGCTTTGTCGCTTTCAGCTTCCATGACATCACATTGGAATTCCACAGACAGACAGGTATATGTTTCCTTGTGCCAGTTACAAACCGAACTTCAGAAAAAGAATTTGTTTTATCAGCATTTAAATCATTGTATATATTTCTTATTTACATTCATCTCTTTTGTTCAGGCTGTCACCTATTGGTCGGTACAGGGACACACTTCTAAAATGAATTCTACCAAAGTTTCAGGAGTCGTGACCTTAGCTATGAGGTTGATTACTGTTGCCCACGACAGATTTCCTGGCTGGTTTTTCAATAGTTTACGCGAGACATTTGCATCGGCTAGCTTTCCCTAACCTCAAGAAGTGAATGTGGTGCTATGTATTAGGCTACATGCGACACGTCGTTTGAACATGGGAATCTGGTGTGGACTCATTTTCTTCTTTTTGTTGGTTGTTTATTCTACGATATTCCAATATTTCTTCTCGTAGTTCTACTCTGCTCTAGCAAAGATTGACACTTCGACCCCTCCCTCCTATATCACCCATACATAAGTTGCCAGTCAAACTACACACACACACACACACACCACACACACACACACACACACACACACGTACGCACGCACGCACGCACGCGCTTCTTATCGTAGATGTACACTGCTTTAGCACACAAAAAAAAAAATGCCACCCCGCCCCCTCCCTCTTATATAACCCATAATTTAGTTGCCAGCCAAACCACACACACACACACACCCACACACTGGATATCAATGATTTTTATTGCTTTCTTTTTTCCCTCTTCTTATAGCAGAATGACTACTGGCCAGCTGTAAACAGTGAGAGATGTTGTCGCATGTTTTGTGCAGCAACATGCGGAGACCATACACAGAAGTTTGACTCGGCAGAGCTGTAGTCATAAAGCTGGACGAACTCGGTGAACTGTAATTCAGTGAAGAAGACTTAAGACGTCGAAACGTGTCGTGTTTCGTCTTATAATTTGTTTGTTCATGTTAACTGCCGGATTTCCTTTTAAATTCCTTTTAAAATGTTGAACCACACTGAGAGTTCCCTAACAGTTATGCGCAAGATCCACATATTTCAGGTGTACAAATTCAGCGCCTAAATATCATTAATAAAACGATGAGGTGAAATCGAGCAATGAGACATGCTTTGGTCTGAAATCATTGTGTCGCACCACTTAGGGCAGCGGGGTGAAAAAAAAAAAAAAAAAAAAAAAAACAGGAACGGCTCTGGATATAGTACATCCAGACCTTCAGGGCAGCCAAGGTCACACAGCAATCCATCCTTATGTTTTGGGCATGGACCCTGGCCATTATTTAGATGATACCCTTGCATACGACAAGTTCTGGAAGCAGATGATACT
>JADBJO010001762.1:17500-60000 GCA_016801955.1 Conus betulinus
CAGATTCATCATCGTGAGGATGTCACCGTTGATGACGGTCGACCCCCAGACGGCACCAACAAGTCCAAGTGGGTTGACAGTGGAAAACTCTCTGACGTCAAATTTTAGTCTATATGACGCATGCGCTTACTTCTTACGTATTATCATGACAGTTTGCTCTTTCTCCCAATTATTAAGAAAAAAGTTACTGGGAGTTACGTTAATAAAAACAAATCTCTATAAGCATGCCTGAATTCGGCAACATAATGGCTTTATGGTAAGACTGAGGGGGTGGGGCAGGATTTTTTTTTTTTTTTTTTTTTTTTTATACCAGTAAACCTTGTATGCTCATGCTGGCATCGGTGTAGCATGCCATTTGTGGCCTACTAACGCAAAGTGGTCCCTAGAGTATATTTTACATTCGCAAAAGGCAGGCCTATCTTGTCTACGGAGAGAGCACTCTCTAAACAAACACACTACATAAAAAAAAAAGTCACTGAAATCTTCATTTCCTGATCAAAAGAAAACTCGGCCGTGTTGGATGTCTGACCATTCCACTTTGTTTATTTCTTCCACACCGAATGGAAAAAAAAAAAAATTGTAAAGAAATCAGTCCCAATAGGCTGATGCTACAAGAATTACATAACGAGTCATATTTTTCAGTAATACTGCAGAGTGGACGGCCAGTGCCCTTTCCACGAAGGAACAGAGCAAGGGGAGAAGGAATTTAACATGAATTCCCTGATGAGAAGACCAGGATATGGGGCTCGGGGGAACGGGAGGGGGAGGGGAGTGGGTGGGTGAGAAAACACGCACAGGTCGGGGGAAGAAGGGGTGGAGGGATGGGGGCTGACGTAGATAATGTGGCTAATTTTCGGGTTCTCTCATTACTGCCGTCCAATTGTTCCATGCATTGGTAGTCCATTCGTCCACATTTCTTCTACAAATTCTTAATTTTCCCCCTTTCGTCACTTTTGAATATACATATTTTTTATATATGTAAGTCTACGTAACACCTTGTTCTGGATATCCCTGTGTGTGTTCGTTGGTGTAACCATACGTGCAGACGTTGCATAGATCTAGGTATGACCACTACATACTAAACCATTTCCGGTATTAGCAGAACCAGAAATTAGCAGAACAATAAATGTCAAGACGTCCTCCAACGCAAGCCCCTTCATGATGGCGTCACCGTATGGTAAACGCCATGAATGTTTTTCTAAAAATGGGGAGAGGGGGGGGGGGGGGGGGGGGAGAGAACAAACGAATAGAAACAAACTACAAAACAAACGTAACGTGTTTCGACCTATCTTCTTCAGGTAAGACAAACAACAATGAAACGAAAGACCAACAAAACATTACTCGGCTGTAAATTCGATCACTTCAAACAACACATCAATGAACGATCACTTTGCTTCAGATTCGATCTTGGTGAGACAAACTTGGTGAGAAGACTAATGTTGTGTAATTTGCAGGGCCATCTTGGATCGGTTGAAATTGCAGAATGGAGCCTAAAAGGAAAG
The DNA here is from genome assembly GCA_016801955.1 of Conus betulinus. Classification (NCBI taxonomy): domain Eukaryota; kingdom Metazoa; phylum Mollusca; class Gastropoda; order Neogastropoda; family Conidae; genus Conus; species Conus betulinus. The sequence goes on from JADBJO010001762.1 coordinate 19,003, forward strand.
AGTGGAAGTAGTGAGGAAGATGATAATAATAATAATGATAATAGTAATAACAATAATAAAGATAAAAATGAGCGTACTTAAAAGAAAAATGACCGACGAAAAATATGTTATATTTCTTTCAAAGTTAATAAATACAGTAATGATTTCATTGTTACTTTAGTTTTTCTTTGTTGAATGCAAAATGATAAAAATCATATGAAAATGTAAATGTAGTAATAAAAATGCAGCGGAATACTAGAAAAAGTAAATGAATGACTGAAGAACAAAGTGCTAGAAGTAAGTTTAAGGAAAAATGGAAAAACGAAAGGAGTGTAATTTAAACTGTTTGTGTGTGCGTATTTCTATCTATTATGTCTTTTTTATCTATCTATCTATCTGTCTATATCTAAACAACTAAATCCGAATACTGTTAAGGCACTTCAGAATATTACTCTCAACCTGTGTCTAAACGGCATTCGGGGAGAAGTAGCCATTTCGCTCAGATAGTATCAACGGCCTATGAATATGCATCAACTCTCTCAAGGAAAGGGAGGTAAATAGTCCATATCTTCCTTTCTCGCTGTCATGTTTAAATATGCTGTGATTCAAGCAGTTATGTACGGATTTTTGTTGTTTATTTGTTTGTTTTGTTTTAAGTTTGTTGTTGTTTTTGTTGTTGCTGTTGTTTTGCTTTTGTTGTTGTTGTTTGCTTGCTTGTATTCACATTCAAAAAGGGTGTTACGCAAAGAATAACGTTGAGGTTTGTCGAAGCATCAACACTTCGAAAGTGTATATTGGAACATCAAATTTTTACACATTAATTAAAACGAAATTTCTCTGCAAATAATTGTGTAAAATATTGTTAGCCTCTCGATGAAGTACTTTTTGAGATATACATTCAATGAAGTACTCTATTCATTTGTGCAGATCGGCCGAAGCTGGTCAGGCAAGGGCAGAGTGCCCGGACAGTATAGATGGAAAGATTGACAGGGTTTAAGCCATTTTTAAATATGTTTGAACGATTTTGTAATAATATTTTATTTTAAAAGAAGAGTTGCTCAACTCAGATTCCTTATAAATTATTTAAGCGACTGTGTCTTCTGCCAACTTATTTTGTGTGAAGCATTATGATTATTTATAGTTTTGTTTTTAAACTGATGGAGCAATTATACTGTCAGAAATTAGAGGTGTTTAGTTACGAATCACGAGAGGAATGGCAGTCGATGCACAGAAGAAATTTGGTCACAAATCTGAAATTAGGATTCTTTCTTCAATGACAGCAATATGATATTTCATACTTCAACATACGAAGCAGAAGCAAACAAACGCATTCTACTTAAAGGATATTACTATGAGTTACAGATTTATACACGCATCGTGTGCGTGTGTGTGTAGGCACCAGAGCTCTATTAAGTAAATAAAAATAATTTTAGCAACTTTTTCAAGCCACAAATGACAAGGAATACACATTTTGTTAATGGTGCACTACTTGCTGTGTTATTCCTGTCATGTTATACGGTTCAAACACATCAGAAATAATTATCCCACTATTGTAAACTAATTACATTTTTCAACCTCCAGCTATGTATTCTATGTAAACTACAACACTATCTCAAATGAAGGTGTGTAAAACTGTTCTTTTAAACAACTTTCAATCCCCCTTACTGGTTGGTATGCGATAAGAACCAAGGGAGATTACGCTGCACATGCAAGAAAAAAAATTCTCGCCATTAATGATCTGTTCTTGCAGTCTCTTTGTATTTCCATGGGTAAATAAATGTAAGTAGTCGTCCACACTGCGTATGATTATGTGTAGAGGTCGGTCGTCTTGAAGTAGAACTCTTTGAGGAAAAGTGGATGTGAGAGTCTTACATCAGCTACTTCCAACGGTGGTTACATACCTTACAGAATGAGGTGGGGAAATTGCCCTGTCCAATTCCAAAGAAAACAAGTAGAGGTCTTACGCGTAAGATTCCACGTAGCAACCGAAAATACACACTGAGTTAGGAAGGAAAGATGAAATTCTTAAGAGGAAAGACTTATTAGCTATAGTGACACAATCTTCATAATAGGATACATTACGAATGACGTTTTGCAAGTGCTTTTTGCAGTCTTTTGTCATGAACACATTACTCTCCAATGCAGCTGGATTTTAACCAAACAAATGAAGTTTGTTCAGCTACAAGATGACCGACGTACGGCGCACTGGTTTCTTTTTACCTATATTTAAACTGCTGTGCTGGTGTCTTATGGAACGTCCATAATGGAATTTCCTTGTTCAAGAATATTCTACATGGCTGCTGTCTGATTGAATGTCCATAACGGAATGTTCTTGTCCAAGAATATTCTACAGGGCACAGTGAAAGTGGGTTTCCCGACGACTAGAAGATGGAGAACGCCGTGGATAAGGTGAAGGACCGAACTGGTGACAGCATCTCTACTCTGTTGCACAGCACTAAGGGCACAGGTTGTGGAGATCACTGACTGTTCAAACGTTCGTCCTGGCACCCCAATCACCTCCTGTCCAGCTACAATGATTTTATCTATTGATGTGTGCGCCCACACCTCCTTTTTTTGCCATTTCCCTCCATCTAGGTACTTGTACGTATGTGTGCTTCGGTGCATTTTCATGCCTGTCTACACAAATAAATAGATAAATAAGCGAATAAACAATTTATTATTTAAGTCTACTCTAAGTTTTTGTGTATTATTCTTGTCAACTTATCGGATATGCGTTCCCACCTTCTTATTTATTTCAGAGTCAGTGTGTGTGTGTGTGTGTGTGTGTGTGTGTGTGTGTGTGTGTGTGTGTGTGTTCTCAGCGCCAAATAGCATGATATACGTTTCCCTTATTTGTTGTATTCTTATTCATAACTTTTCTGTTTCGCCGCCTTTGCACTTTGCAACACAGCAATTTTTTTTTTCAAAAATAGTGATCACAAAAGGAAATCACACACACACACACACACACACACACACACACACACACACACACACACACCTCTTCTCTTTCTTTTCAGTGAAAACAGGAGGAGGGGAGGGGGTCTGCCGCTGTTTGCAGATCAGTAGCAACTTCTCAGAGTAGTTCCTTCACTCTGGGGGTATAGTATTTCCCTCAGTGTCTGTTTCAACCTCAGTGTCCTTGCGTCCGGCGAAATAGTATCCCCCCTCAGTGTCTGTTTGAATCTCAGAGTCTTTCGACCTGCGGAATAGTATTCCCCTGTGTATGTTTTGACCTCAGTGTCCTTTGACCTGCGGAATAGTATTCCCCTCAGTGTATGTTTTGACTTTAGTGTGTGTAAGGAGGTGGGGGGGGGGGGGGGGGAGCACGAAGGCCGAGAAGTTTTGTCGGAGGGGGGGGGTAGGGGGGAGGCGGGGGGGGGGGGGGGGGATGGGGGGGGGGACGGAACTATTCCCGGAAGAAGTTGCAACTGATCTGCAAACGACCTCCCTCCCCTACTACCCTCACTGAAAAAGAGAAGGGACAAGGGGGAAGGGGCGAGAAGGGAGAGGACGAGTGGGGGAGAGGTGTCAGGAAAGGAAGTTTTTTTTTTTATCGTTTGTGTCAGTTTTTCTGCCTGCAGTCACCTCGCTTTGAAACTGACCTCAGTGTGTGCTTTGATTCATCCCCCTGAGTTGCCACACTCCAGCAGTTCACTCCGCAGTCAGTGTGGTTGAGCAGTATTGTGCACTGCTTGTTTATCAAAGGCTTCGTTTCTATTGACTACTTATGGAATATTATTTATCATTCAATGACCTTTGTCCCCCTCCCCCTCGACCTCGACCCCACCCCCCCCCCCCCCCCCCCCCCCCCCCCCCCCCCCCCACATCCTCCCATCCCACCTTCTCCTCTCGCCCTTTCGTGCTCTGTTCTACTGCCCCTTCCCCTCACACCACCCACACAGGGCCATTTTTTTTTACCCTCGCCATCCACTTGTCATCTTTCACTAGGCCATCTTCAAGGGAGATGATGATGTCTAGAAAGTTAACGGACTGCGAAATGGTGTAAGTTAGTTGGATGGATGGATGGAAGGTCTGGGCAAAGTTTGAGGAAGTTGAGGAGATCTTGTTTCGGCATGGATGTGGCTCCCAGTCCTTCATCGATATACCTTTTGTATAATTCAGGTGTGGGGCCTGTGTATGTGTTAAGTAGGCGGTGTTCCAAGTGTCCCATGAAGAGGCAGGTATAGGATGGGTCCCATGGCAACACCACTGACTTGTGTGAAAATGTGTGATTGTTGAATTGAAATGTGTTCAGGGTGAGGACTAATTCTGCAAGTCTGACAAGTGTGGTGCTGGGAGGGTGTTGTTGGTTGGGGGCCGTTTGTCAAGGAAAAATGTGAGGGCCCTCAGTCCATCAGCGTGAGGGAAGGAGGTGTACAGTGACACCACGTTAAGTGTGAAGAGGAGGCTGGGTTGAAAAGTGGGGTCTGTGTTGTAGGAATTGATCATGCTGATTGTGTGGGTTGTGTCTTTGAGGTATGTGGGGAGGCTTTGTACTATGGGTTGAAGGAGAAAGTCTAAGTATTGTGAAATGTGTTCAGTGGGGGCAGCTGCAAGTAGAAACAATGGGTCTGCCAGGTGTGTTCATTTTGTGTATATTTGGGGAGTAGGTAGAAGGTAGGCTGTTTAGTGTCTGTCATGATGAGGAGTCTGGCTGTAGTGGGTAGGCTGTTGAGTTTGATTTCTTCTTTGATTGAGTTAGCAATGCGTTTCTGGTGTTGTGGGAGGGGTGATGTTGTGAGTGGTGTGTAGAAATTTGTGTTTGACAGTTTTTTGTGCTTCTGTAATGTATAGTTGTTTGTTCCAAACTACAACTGCATCACCCTTGTCTGCTGGTTTGATGACTATGTCTGTGTCGTTCTGTTAGTGCTTTTGAGGGCTTTTTGTTGGTCTTGTGAAAGGTTGCAGTGTCAGACAGGTTTGGATTTGATCCGGCTGATGTCTATTTTGCATCTTTTTTTATGTAGAGTTCAACTTCACTGGATTTTTGTTTGAGGGTGGTTGGCGGAGCATTGGGGTTTGAAATGGTTGAGTGAAAAGGGAGAAGGTAACTCTCGAACAAAACATTTCGTCTGCTTAGGGGGTCACAAGAGATATATGCACATTTTAGCACCTGCGACAAAGGAAAGCGGCCCTATGTTCCTCAAGGAATCAAGAGGCATAACTCAAGTAAGTCAAAAGACAAAGGAAAAGCAGAAACTGAAATTTCAGCAAAATCTGTAAATCCTTAAGACGTTCCACGCACCAGAAAGCGCAAGTGTGGCCGTTTTCAACGTACCATTTTAACCACCTCTTGTTTGGTGATTCATTTCACCGTGATCTTAAACATCATTAAGGTTCGAATCCTGGCAGCACCAAAAATATGTCAGACAGCAACACTTTAACCATCCCGTCCCATCCCAAGCTTCCACACCCTTCCGAGTGCAAACAGGTCAAATTGAAACACTTGTCGGGAAGGGGGGAGGGGGAGGGGGGGGGGGGGGGGGGGGGGGGAGGAAGGGGGGGGGAGGGGGGGGGGACTGATTATGGATTGTCTTTTCCCCTAAACATAGTGCCGTTTTATCCGCATTTGATTGCATTCTGTCTTGGCTTAACTCTCTCTCTCTCTCTCTCTCTCTCTCTCTCTCTCTCTCTCTCTCTCTCTCTCTCTCTCTCACTGAAACTGATATGGGGGATTTACGAGAGAGAAGAAAAAAAATTGTTTATATTATTGATGCATTGTAGTTGTCTAATTATCATCCTTCGCAGGTTGTTGTATGCTAATATTTTACAAAAGGAATCTCTCTCTCTCTCTCTCTCTCTCTCTCTCTCTCTCTCTCTCTCTCTCTCTCTCTCTCTCTCTCTCTCTCTCTCTCTCTCTCTCTGTTCACAATTTACATCAATGATCTACCTCTCCATATCACATCCACCTGTGAACTCTTTGCTGATGATACAACATCCACACAAATCATTCCGATGTTACTGTCCTTGCACAAACTTTACAAGAAAGTGCAAATGAGCTCGTGAAATGGACTGAACAAAATCACATGTCCTTCACCCAAAAAAAAAAAAAAAAAAACAAAAAAAAATCCATCCATGCTTATCACAACCAGACAAAAAAAGACAAAATCTCACTATTAAGTTTCTTCCCGTGCATCTTAAAGATGAACCCATTGAACAGGTCACATCGCTCACACTGACATGCTAAGAATAACAATTGGTAACATTATTAGTTGGCAAGCTCACATAACCTCACTGCGCAAAAAAAAAAGTCTCACAGAAAGTCAATCAGCTCTCCAAAATCGAACGCGTCCTCGACCTGCATTCACGCAAGTTTCTCTCTCTCTCTCTCTCTCTCTCTCTCTCTCTCTCTCTCTCTCTCTCTCTCTCTCTCTCTCTCTCTCGATAACAACAGAAGGATCGCTTATTCTGTCTGTCTGTGTGATGAGGGTTTTTTTTTTTTTTTTTTTTTTTTTTGTAATCGGTTTCTTTATTTGTTGTTTCAATTTTTTTTTAACTTTAAATTCATCTACGCCTCAATATCAATGGAGGAACAACTCATCAACCTTTCAAAGTATTTGTGAAGGTATGTGTGTTCGTTAAAAAATTTGTTAAGTTTTAGTCGCTAGTCATGCTTTGTTAGTCCCTTAGCCGGGCAAGGGCCGGATGAAAAAATATGTGTTTGCCTATCTGTTACCCTTGGAAATAAAGATATCATCATCATCATCATCAACATCATCATCATCTCTCATAGGCCTATATTTAAAGACGGCAATTTATTGTCATATAATGCATAAGAGGTCAAACAAAATTTTGATTTTTAGAAGATTTATATATCTTTACAAATCAGTATTGCACATAGTTATCCTTACTCTTTAAAGACACACGCTTTTTATCCTTTTTTTTTTTTTTTAATTTAAAGCTTTATGCTACCTTGCTTCTACGGAAAGAGAAATATTATCTTGAAGTATCAGTAATGCAGTTCTTCTGAATGGAAAATTTCTTTCACTGAATCAAACTGGTTTCTGAGTGACATATAAACTGTATTGCGTATTTCGTTTTTGTTGTAAACCATCACGTTTTCAGTAATAGTGTTCCCATATGGGGACACCTATCAAATAAACGAAATAATATTAGGCGATCATCAGCATAAATGCCTCGAACATGACATTTGCAAGATTCCTCAACAAAATGTCAGACATGACAAGTTCTGGTTTATATGAACTAAGTAAAACAGGACATCACAGAGGCAGAAATGGGCACAAATATACGATATCTGGGCTTTTAAGGTCAGTCATATTATTTCGAAGTCGTTCGATCGCTGATGGAAGTATACTCTTTATTTTTGCCGTACAGATCTGGTAGAAAGATGTTCGCGCGGCAACAAGGGGAAAGTACTCAAAAAGCGTTACTTTCAGCAATGGCGTCCTCAAAGAAAAAACGTGCTGTGGAAGACCATTTCTGACGATTTAGAAATTGAGAAGAACGCCGATTCTGACCAAGAAAGTGACGATGATATCACACAGATGAAAGTGAAAATGAATTTATGGATCAGGTAAGGAAGCATCAACGCAGAATCAGAATTATATTGGCTAAGGCTCTCTCTCTCTCTCTCTCTCTCTCTCTCTCTCTCTCTCTCTCTCCCTCTCTCTCTCTCTCTCTCCCCACACAGAGAGAAACTGATATGGGGGATTTGATAGAGAAAAAAAAAGTTTTTATTATTGATGCATTGTAGTTGTCTAATTATCATCCTTTGCGGGTTGTTGCATGTTAATATTTTACAAAAGTAATCTCTCTCTCTCTCTCTCTCTCTCTCTCTCTCTCTCTCTCTCTCTCTCTGTGTTCACAATTTACATCAATGATCTACCTCTCCATATCACATCCACCTGTGAACTCTTTGCTGATGATACAACAATCCACACAAATCATTCTGATGTTACTGTTCTTGCTCAAACTTTACAAGAAAGTGCAAATGAGCTCGTGAAATGGACTGAACAGTGAACTAAATCATACGTCGCTTCACCCCAAAAAAAAAAAAAAAAATCCATGCTTGTTCTAATTCTTGCCTGCTGTTGGCTCCATTTTGGAATCTTTTCAGCATGTTCAGCATTTTAATCTCTTTGAAATACATGTAGACAGTGAATGTTAAAAATTCTCTTAGAATCCTGCCTGTAAGTTAACATTGCCATTGTCGTGTTTGGGCACAGGAAGTACAGGTGGAGTTTGAGGCCAGACCACCTGAAGATGGTGACTTTCATGGGATAAAGATACTCCTCCAACAGGTGAGTAAAAAGGGCAAGGGCAGACATCACTACATGTATCCAAGTTCTACACGTGGTATGAGCTGATAACACTTCTAACCATTGATACAGTGAAGAGAAAAAGTGCCCTACAAGTACAACAGTTTTGTTTGTTTGTTTTTTGTTTTTTTTGTTTGTTTGTTTGTTTGTTTTGGGGGGTATTTGTTTTTTTGTTGGTTTTTCGTTGTTTTTTTTAACAGGAAAATTAACTTAATTAAGAAAATGCAGATGTTGATGCTTTTTTTGTTGTTGTTGAAACTGAAACATAAACCAATAAACTAATACCATCAAGATTATCATCATCTGTTCTAAAATTTTTAAGCAAATTTCAGAGACTAATTATCACATGAAAGGAGCCATTTCTAAGTAACCCGTATCATGAAAATAATGAACATGATTTAGAGAAATGTCGAGAAAGAGAGGGTTTGTGATAATGCGTTTTTTTTTTTTTTTTTTTTTTTTTTTTTTTAATGAAGGAATGAAAATTACAGGAATTCTTGTGGCAGTCTTAGCGTTGAGTCCAGTCCATGGTAGAAGTGTAAGAGCTGTTTCATACTACCTCTTTGAATGTCTCCCAAACAGATCCTTTTCATAAAAGCACAGTAGATGTTTCTCACAATCATTGCTGAGGTTGAAACTAAGAATATTCCATAAATTCATAAGGCGTAGTTGTCAGAAGTGTATAGGAACCTTAATAGTTCTTACCTTCACTAAGGGATTATGTTTTTTGCCCATGTCTGTGGGTTGGGACTTGTTTCTAAAAGAGATTACAACAACAACAACAACAAAAAAAGAAAAAAAATACGCAATGTAACCAAACCTGGAGGAAAGATGGATTTGGGCCTGGATGATCCCATCAAATTGAAAGGTGGGATGGGGGTGGGTGGATGCGGATCCATTGTGTTGATCCATATAAACAACTGATCCTGCTCTTTCTTATCACATTAATCTTGATCCGCTTTCTAAGATAAATGTACAACAAAATTTGTACATTTATGAAGCCACCAATGATGAAAATTGTCTGACATCATTTTATGATACCATCATTTGTCATAGTTCACAGAACTGAGGCTGATTGAATTGAACGTATTTGGCTTGAGCATGCTTGTATCTGCAAAGATCATCCTTGATGAGTCTTGGCTTTATTACTGCCTTGGCTGCCAAAGTTTTGTTTTCAACTGCATTTGCTGGATTGTCTGTCTGTTAGCAGGATTACACAAAAACTAACTAAGATTAGCGCAAACTTTCAGCTGAATATCAGCACTATCGACAGCAAATTCACTTCTAGTTAGCAGAGGTCTGCTCCATTAGGAGTGCCCTTCTAGAGTTTAGTGTAATCTGACAACAGAAGGTTCTGTTCACTTTTTTCAGGTGAGAGGGGGGTATAGGGCAGGGAAAGGGCCTTTGAGGGAGGGAGAGGGGAAGTGAGGAGGGGGATATTGTTTCTTTCCTGCTTTTAGAATAAGATCAAAATGGAGTTGTTTTCTCAAAAAGCAGAAGAAAGCAGGATTATTGTATTGCTTTTTTTTTTTTCCTTAATTGTCTACTATTACATGAAAGTGTGACAAAAGTTGTTGAAAACAAAATGAACAGTAAAATGTAATTTTTTTTTCTGTTGCAGCTATTCTTGAAAGCACATGTCAACTTATCAGACTTGGCTGACATCGTCATCTCCCAGAACTATGTGGGAAGTGTGATCAAGGTACAGTTATCATTGTAGTGTTTTCAAAATGTAATGATGTTACTGATAGTCATCAATAGAGTGATTTTTTTTTTTTACAGTCAGTTAAATGTCTACCTGTAACTACAAATTTTATTGTAAAAAGCATAAGGAAGAAAAAAACAAATGGTTGATTTTGTGTGACAGTTTTTTTTTTCTGCTTCAAATTTTATTATGCATTTGTATTCACAATGGAAAGACATACATGCCAGGTGCATGCATGCACTTTTAGTCATTCTCACAGATTTACACTGACACACTGCAGAAACACAAGAAAGGTATATACGATTGTGGAATACCACTTTATCGTTTAAGGGATTGTCAAGAGATATGAATCTTGTCACGGGTCAGAGACACATGTGTTTTATTTGACTCTTTTTGTCTTAGATAAGTTATATTCTGAGTGTGTGTTATGTTGTTGCCTGTTTTGATGTGGTGTGAGACGGCACATTCATTGCTTTTCAGGCTAGATTGCATGAGTACTCAGAGTAGTATTTTCATTAGAACAATCAATGATAATACTATAAGCTGGGAGCGCCTGAATAGACTATTTTGTGTTACTGAGTGTTTTTCAAATGCTAATTATCTGTTAAATGTGGGCAGCAAGTGGAAGTGGGGGAAGATGATGACGATTCAATGGATGACGACAGCGGAGATGCTGTGTATGGTCTCACCACAGCCATCAATCTGACCGACAAAAAGGTAATGCATGACATGTACGTGTTGGCTGTCACAGCTGCTGGGCAAACAAAATATGCTCAATTTTCATGGGAAATTTCATTTGTTTCTGGAAGTCAGAACAAAAGAAACAAAAATACAGTGGAGTCCACTTTGCTACATGTCATTAACATAATGACATGATGTGTGCCAGTAAATTTTCCATTTCTGACCAAAAGCTACTTCTTTTTCCCATTCTTAAGCTCCCTAGGTTTGAACAAGTATTTGAACAGGAAGTTTTGTGTTTGACAGTATTTTTATTATAAGTCTCAGACAAACTAGATATATCGATGATCTTTTTAACAGAAAGATGAAAAACAGATCAAGTTCAACCCTCAAATTTTTGCACAAAATACAGATTTTCACAAATATTGATAATAAAATGCCATTATTGAAGAACTGTTAAACCTTCTTTTATGTTTTTTTTTTTAAACAGCTGCTGTGTTGCAATTGGTTGGGGGGTGGGGGGGGGGGTTGTTTGTTTTTCTTTGCTTGTTTTTTCTTTCATTTGGTTTGATGATGGCATTCATGGCTTGTTTAACCCTCTTGCATTCGTTTCGCCCGTATCCAGCCGCTGTGTTTGTCTCCCCTGCTATTCGTTCCGGCCGCAACCGGCCGTACGTGCCGCGTTACTTTCCCTCACACACTGCGACCTTGTTTTAAGTCAAGACTGGCCAAAAATAAACGTGCATCCCTGAGAGGTGTCCAATGAAATCTTAGCAGTAGTATGGGGTGTGGGAAACGATTCATTCACAAAGACTAGGGTCGTGAACTGACCGCATTCCATTGCTGCAGACGGCATCGCCTTGTTTCTGAAAATGGCGTCTGCTAGCGCTCGTACTGACGACGATTTTTAGGATTAGGATTATATGAAGACAAGTTGGATGAAATACTACAAAAAGTAGAAAAGATATGAAAGAGAGGGAGTTAAATGAAAGTGATGTGGATGTTTGAGAGGAAGAAAGAAGAGGGAGAAGAAGAAGGTGAAGAAAGTGATGAAGATGATGATGTGCCTTTGTCTGCGTTTGTGACCACGTGGCGACCGGCTACTTCCGCACCTGTAGTTCAGCTTTTTGAGGAGGAGACTGGGCCAAATCATGATTTGCCAGACACAGCTAAACCTCTGGATTATTTTTTTCTCTTCCTACTGCAGTTGTTTTTTTTTTACTACAGCTGCTGACCAGACAAAAAAAAAAATGTACGCCAGGCAGCAGATGACAAAGCGGGGACAACTTGACCCACTTGGCAGGATATATGACACCTGCTGAGATGCGCGCATGCATAGCTGTGCTCGTCATGATGGAATCTAACGTCTGCCAAGACTGTGGTGCTACTGGTCGACAGATCTTCGGTTTAGCGAGCCATGGATCAGTGTGGTGATGTCGAAACCACGGTTTCTGCCATGCGGCAAATATGGTAGAAACCATGGATCAAGAATAGTGTTTACCATATTGGTGACATGTGACAATGGTGACACTTACCTTCCTGCTGTGTGTGACCAGACACCACATTAGAGTATAAATAATGGAGTTTACTTCTTTCTGTGACTGTATATATTCCGGTGTTAAAAATCGTTAAGTAGTGACAAACCCACCTTTTAGGATAAAAAACAAAAAAACCATAAAGTTACCTGGCCGCATGTTTGAGTATGTGACAAACATGTGACACTTTGTGACACCCCAAACTGGATTTACTGAACCAGGACTGCTGTTTATATAAGTTGAGGTAGGCCACCTTTGATGATTTATACTAACAAATGCATGCCGACAATGTTATTGTCTGTCTGGTGTATCATAGTAACATTGTCAACGTTTGATGTCCCATTGTTTTGTGACAAACAGGATGACAATGACACCAACATGCATTCCAAACATGTGACATCTCTGCATTATGAAATATGATGTGTCAGAATTTTGCATACTAAATTTGACAGCGCTGCAGTGGAAACTTTGTCCACTACAGCCTTTCAAAAGCAGTAGGTGAGTTTTAGATTAAATTTATCAAAACAATATGGATACTAGGAGCAGTTCTGGGCTGGAAAATGCGAATGCAAGAGGGTTAAGAGCAGGTTATCAGCCACTTGAAGCCATTAAACAAGTAGTGATACCAATCAGTCAGGTTATTTAAAAACAGTGGGAAAAGGAAAATTCTGCTGATCTTAAAAGTCATGTTAAATGAACTCCATCAAGTATGTATGCAAATTATCCAGTTGATTATGTCCAGTTGTCCCAGAGCTAGGCTGTGGCATTAATATGTGCACAGATAAATTTGTTCTGTTGTAAAAGTGGCAAAGGAAATAATTGGGTTAGTGGCTCTTTCAATGTTCTGGTTCATGAGATACATAAAGAAATAATCACAGAATATCAGTGCCACTGACCTTCGTCTTCAGTGAAGAACACCTTTTTAAGAACACATGGAGGGTTGACTCAAGGGATGTGCTACTGATAGCTTTGTAGCATTGGGTCGCCTCATGAGATTGATTGCTGCTCGCAGACTTGCTGGTGCTGGCACTGTCACAAACGTGGATGTGGCGGTATGTGTAGAGTTTGATTAGTGGTGTGTGTGAAGAGTCCCAATGAGAAGGTGAAGCAGAAAACAAACAAACCAACTTTGTAACGATCCATAATTTAATTGACCCACTGTCTTGTCCTTGAAAAATTAAAACAATTAGAAAACATTGGAGAGAAAGAAAACATTACACAGTGTTACTGTGTTGCTGGAACTTATACCAAGATTCCATATCTTTTGTGTTTTATGGCTGTGTAGGTTTACCTGGAAAGATGAAAGCGAGTACCTTAGGGTAGAAATGCATTCAGTTTTTTTAAATAAGAAAATTTAGGCAGCAGATGACCAGCGTGTAGTTGGTTATGTGCATAATGTTCTAAGCAGAGGAATGTACCACTTCCACTGGATCATTGCCTTCACCAAGGAGGTCATGATTTTTACCCGCATCTGTCAGTCTGTCTGTCTGTCTGCCTGTCAGACTACAGCAAACACTTCTGAACTGATTCTGATGAAATTTGGTGTTAATGATGTCCATGGCATCAAGTACAGGAAGTTTTAAAATCTGAGCAGTTACTGTTATGACCTTTCTTCTTTTTTTTTTTTTTTTTTTTGTGTGCTGTCCTATCTTCTGTGCCTCCTCAGTGGCAATGCACCCATGCTGCTCATTCCGACCTCCCCATCCACAGCCACAGCCCGGCCGAACCTGACACAGCCCTGGCACCAGCAATCCACAGGGAGAAATCAGTGTCTAGTCATGAAGAGGCAGCCCACCAGAGGAGACATTGCATGGCCGCCAAGTCACTTTGGTGATGTTTAGTAGTGCCTGTTTTGATCCAACTTACACAGGACACCACCTATGAAGCCCCCAACTGACGACAATAATTGCTTAGTCGCAGAGCCAGGTCGAGTGAGCTCTTTCTCTGGAGGGCACCACCATGTCTGCCCAATGACAGTTCCCATGAATTTGCCAATACCAGTGACCTTGGCAGAATCAAAACCAAGGTCATGGACATGGAGAGACAATCGAAACTGAGGTCACCATGAGAGCAAGGGCATGAAGAATTTTAGATTTTTTTTCTCTCCTCATAATGCTGGTTGATTTGGATGAGGATTATGAAGCTGATGTATGGATTTCCAATTAGGTCTGAGACTGCATGACAGGGCTGACGCTTACCTTCATAATGTATCCCAGCATCAACAAGGCCTGAGAGATACAAAAACTGTGGTGTTGCTCAGGAAATTTGAGCAACACTTTCAGAGATGCATCCATCAAGTGGATGAAAGTCTGCTGTGTGGTCCCAGTCTTCCCAACTAATGTGTGTGTGTGTGTGTGTGTGTGTGTGTGTGTGTGTGTGTGTGTGCTGCCTGACAGGACAAAGAGTGCATCAAACAGCTGCAGAGCCTGCTCACCTCTCACTGCCAGAAAGCAGCAGCCCCTGAGGTGGCAGCCACAGTGACGGAGTTGCTGAACGATGCTGACCACCAGGTGGCCTTCATCATCAACGAGCGCTACATCAACATCCCCCCGTTGATTGCCGTGCCCTCTTTCCAGTCCCTCAGGTCAGTCTTGGCAGACGTTTTTTTAGACTCCATGGACCCATGGGTTTTGTGTCCGTAGCAGATGGGGCAGACTAGGATGCATTTGTACACATTGATGTTTCAAAATAAAAAAAAAAAAAAAAAGTAATAAGCTCCCTGCCATCTTTTAAGTTCAGAGTTTCATGGCTCTAAAAGATAAGTAAGTATTATGTGTGTTTAAAGTTGATGCAACACTATGAAAGACAACCTGCTAATCTCAGTTTTAAAAACTGTACCCAAGAAAGGTTGCAAAAAGGATTTGCTGATGTGTATCTGTCGTCTGCATGGTGTGTGTCAATGACTGAAGAAGCTATGTCCCAAGTGTTCTGTCCCATCAACAGCAAAAGAATTATCTCCTTGTTTTGACGTTATTATTTCAGAGCTCCTGGCCTCACATTGTTGTTTTCATGCCCTTAGGTTTTGATCATTGAATGCACACTTTGCCCTTTAGATGTTCAGAAACCCATTGGTAAAGTTGTAGTTGCCCTGCTCATTGTTCAAATCTATTTTGTGTTCGAGGAGAACTTCTGAAAGAGATATGGTAATTAATCTCACAATCACAACATACAAATCAGTGTTATATGTATTAAATTTTATGCTTGAATTTTGTACGAGTAAATTCTAATTTCCGTAAAGTCTCTGCCAATGTAATTTCAATCCATTTATGACTCTTATTATGTCTTATGTCTGCAGGAAAGACTTGGAAAAAGCGTGCAAGAAAAAGATGAACTACTCATTCGAACACTTCATTATGCTGTCCAAAAACATATCGCTCCAAAGAGACGAAACCCACTGACATTGCTTCCTTAACATTCACACCAATGCAGAAGAGAAACTCATTGCAGAGGTGGGGTGATTTCATTTTTTTTTTGCTTCAAGTTTTGTCATTTTGCTTTTGTGTGTGCATTTTTGTGTTTTTAAAAAGGAAAGGGAAGTTATTCAGAATATGTATGATGGAAGCCAGTAATATGTGTTCAGATTTGAATGTAAATGAAATTGTCAGACATTTGAAGATTTATTAAGAAATCATGATAATATTTCACAGGCTGTGTACAACAACAACAACAACAAAAAATTTTTTTAATATCATGCCGATTCTCTATCCCTGTCTTCCCACCACTTCACCACCCCTTACCCTCCTTTACCCCATCTTTCTTCCCCACCCCATCACCTACTGTCCTCACCTTCCCTTACATCCACCATATGTAACAATTTGAGAAAGTTAGCTCCACATTGGGTGGCACAGAACATGTGGTAGGGTCATGTCTGTAAGGCTCACTGAGGGTCTCTTCATTCAATGGCTGCCAGTTACTGAGAACTTTCTTTGATCACAGTTGTGGGAAAGTTCTCATGTTCTCTGGGGCGAGTGTTTTTTCTACGACCGTTAGGTTTGAATTCTAGAATTTTCCAGAAATAATGTACTTTGTGTGCACCCCTAGAGAGCAGCAATTGCTGTTGGCACACACCAGACTGTGCCCTGTAGGTCGCATAGCACTTTAGCAGTGTACAGTGCATATATGCTGCTGCCATGGGGAAAAGTTAAGCCTATGATGAAAACTAGATTCATACAATGGGTACTGTGTCTTACAGTCTGTGCATCATTTCTTATTTTGTGTGTATGCCTCCTGTTGTCTTTTAACCACAGTTCCAGGAAAAAAAAAAAAAAGTTGAAGAAATTTGAGTCCAGTTTTGTAAGAAGAGAATGACACTGCATTTTTGTGCAGTGCTGCTCAGTGTGAGTGTGAATGTAAGATCACAGACCACAAAAAGTAAGCACTCGTACACAAATACAAATTATTACTTCATCAGTTCCATAATGGCCAGGCTCCATCATACGTTTTTGAACACCCAATCTGTGCACACCTCAACAATTCCATTCCTCAGTCAACACGCAGTTCTACAGGATCCCTAAATGTAGGACAACTATATTTATGGCCAACAGCCTTTTTCCTGTTGGGCTCTCCCCAGTTGGAGCCATCATCTGTCTTGCTCCATTCGGGACGATAGAGCTTGGTCAAACTGAATGATCAGCTTGCTTTCTGGAAATTCTATGTTGATGATTTCCCTGTTCTGTTACCTTCTTGGACTCCCTGTTTCATTTTCATCTTTCTTCACTTCTGTCGATTGTTTTTTTTCTGCTTTATAGCCCCCTTTTCTCAGTTTATGTTTTTCTTAACAGTTTATAGCATGCCAGCTTTAGGTGACTAGGTAGTGAGACAACACACTGTCCAGACTGGACTTTTTCTGTCCTCTCTGGAGTAACTCTTTGCTCATACAGCTTCCTCATGTATTTTTGTATCATGGTTATTTTTTTTCATGAATTTTTTCTACCTCTGTGTGTGTGTGTGTGTGTGTGTGTGTGTGTGTGTGTGTGTGTGTGTGTTGCAAACTAAAGGGGGATAAATGAAGCTGAAGGCCTGGCGCCCTTTGTGTGGCCTAGCGGTGTCTGCTGTCGAGATTTCAGAAAGTTGGAGTATGATGATATGAATTGTGTCGACAGCTTAGATGCTTTGCTGTGGTTGGTGGTTTTTCAGGACAGGGATTTTTGTCACAGTGTGGTGACTGCTCTGAAAGGCCTTGCAATGGCTGACTGAGCTATGATGACACTGAAATTGAAACTAAACTGACTCCAAAGGAAATGTTCAGTGAGACAGGGAAGAATAACCAGAGAAAATAACTAACTAGTAGAGTAACTCTTGCTTATCTTGGGAATGTTTTATGGTTTGTTCTGTGTGCTTTATATGTCTGCAGTGTGCTAGTTAACTGTTGCCGTGTGTGGTGCTCTTTTGGAGTTATGGATTTGTACTTGACTCATCATTGAAGCAAGAGTTACCCTTCTTGTTTACCGAACTGAAATCAGTTGCCTTTCTTTTTTTTTGTAAGCAAACTCGGCCATACGCTGTAAAAATCTTTCTTCCAAATAGCATTCTTTTCCCAAATTATCATTCATATAATTCATTCACTATCTCTTCGATTGTCTTGCATGATTTGTGTGTGTTCATATCTGCAAGCTGTGACTTTTTCTACTGTATTGCCTGGTAACGCGTGTGTGCACGTGTGTGTTACCCTTTTCAATGTGTAAGCTTAGCCAGGGCTGTTGTTGCAGTTGAAAATCGTTAGAAGCATTCTTCTTCTTCTTCTTTTTTAATTTTAAATGAAAGACAATTATTATAGGTGAAAATCCAAATAGCAGAATGCTGTTGTTGTGACAGATGAGCGACATCCAGGCCACATGGTCAGTGGCAGAGGAGCGCGATGGGGTCGCAGATGGACGATGGGATGAGGATGAGATGGAGGCTACGAGGACTTTGCTGGTGTTCTCCGCCGAAATTGGAACCCATCATTTCCAAACTGGAGAAAGAACTCGCAACTTGAGCTTGTGAATAAACTTTGTAGAAAAAAAAGGAAAATCTGTTTTCATTTAACAGAAGTTTGGGAGTTTGCTGGGTTGGATTGTTGAGGAAAACATTACTTAAAAAAATTTTTTTTTTGCGAGAGTCCAATTCACTAAGCTGTAGAATAATTCAAAAGTTGGCAATTTGCTAAAAAGAAGGAAAATGAAACAGCCATGTCACACGATAAAATATGGCGATTCTATATATAATCTGAAACATGAGGGGATTTTTTTTTTTTTTTTTTTTTTTGCCTGCAAGACACTTTAATTGCTCTATCAGGAATTTATTTTGGCCTCTCGATTTCAGTCTGGGCAATATGTTGTCCAAAAATCATGGGCACCTGCTTTGGTGTCCAGTCTATCCTTATAGACCTCGTGCACAAGCATGACCTCAGAGCCATTTCTGACTGTCCAGTTTTCTAGTTTAAATTCATTATAGCCGTTAGCCATTTACCATCAGCCGTTAGCCATTTACCATCACCGTTAGCCATTTACCATCTGAAGTAGAATACAGAGGGAGACAGAAAGATGTCCAACAAAAGACAAGGCAAACTTTATCGTTGAACAGTCATTTGTTGTGTGCATGCTGGTATTGATTTTAGCAGGTCATACTCACTTAAGCTCTGAGACGTTGGGTATGCATGAAGATGTGAGAGCCTCAGGTTAAGTGTGTGCATGTGTATGCTTTAGGTTAAAGCTTCTGTGTGTGTGTGTTTGTGTATGTTAAGACATGCACATGAATTTGTATTGATTTTTTTTTTTTTTTTATAGATCACAATTAAACTATCGCATTATAGTTATGTTTGGAAAAGTCATGAAATTTCCAGAGTTCCGTCATGAACGTTCAAGTCATGAACTGAAACAAAATTATTTACATCAAATTTCGGAAAAGGTCGATGTCGATTTGCCACCCCGTCAACACTCGCGCATCCGACGCATCCGAACTGCAGAATTATTTATTTTGCCGTCCGAGTAGTCTCCCTTGTGTCGAGTGCGCATGTGCGCAATTTTCCAGCCCAACTTCCGTTCTATGATTTTTTTTTTCTCCAATCGTTTGCGCCTGCACGGCAAGAATTAAAAAAAAATGGGAAAGTGTGTATTCAGCCAAGTGTGTTGACCAATAGCCAGTACCAGAACTGGATCGAAAAAAAAAGCATCGGACGGCAATAAATTTCGAGCCAAATTTGTGTCAAAGACTGCTTAAGTCTGCTGATGAGTTTGCTGAGAAAGCAGAAAGAACACAAAACTTCACCTTCTAGCAAAGTCAAATGCTCTCCGTAGATCTGCTAAGGACAAGACAGCTGAAGTTTCTGTTCTTGAGGCCCAGATAAATGAGAAGTCGAAGAAATCAAAAAGTAGAACTGGGATAGGATACATTTTCAGGTGTGAGTGGGATTGTGTCATTTTTACATTACATCTAAATGGCTACTCTTTGCATGGTAAAGGAACTGTGACTGTTAAATGATACTGTGATTCAAGTGCTGGCAGTGTGAACAAAGAAGAGGAAACTGGAAAATTTGTGTGAAAGACCTGCTTAAGTCTGATAAATAAGAAAGTGGAAGAAATCAAAAAGTAAAACTGGGATCAAGATACATTTTCAGGTGTGAGTAGAATTGTGTAAATTTTAAATTACATTTAATGGTAAAGGAACTGTGACTGTAAATGATGGTGTGTGATTGGTAGGTGAATTGTTCATTCTGTTGTGTTCACTTGCATTTGTGTGTGTATCATTTTTAGAGTGTATGTGTGTGTGTGTGTGTGTGTGTGTGTGTATGTGTGTGTGTGTGTGTGTGTGTGTATGTGTATGTGTGTGTGTGTGTGTGTGTGTGTGTGTGTGTGTGTGTGTGAAGCGCGCATATATAATAATGAAGGTTGAGGGGGTGAGTGGGAGGTGAGATGGGGTGGGTTTAGTCCTGGATTTTGGTCATGGAAAAATATTGCTGAGGTCTTGGAAAGGTATGGAAAAAGTATGGAATTTGTTTTGACTAATTGGTATGACCTGGAGATCACTTAAAAAAATTTGATACATAGGTAGCTTCAATTTATTTTCATAAGATTGTAATTTTTCTTGCCCTCATAATGCACGAAAAGCAGTTATGTTGGTAAGTACAATCGATGGATATTTTGAGGCACACGATAGGGGGAAAAATACTGACTTTGTACCAAATGACAGCTGCTGTTCCAGACATAACTGATTTTTCAGAATGGATTGTCCTTCAACATTTCTGCCCATGCTTAACTGATAGTCCGGTGATGTGAGAGAAGTCTGCCATCTGCCGCAGAACGTTGCAGGTCCCAACTCCCTTGTGTCTAGTGCAGTGAATGGCTGATCAACTTACCAAGAGTGCCACAAAGAAAGAGTTGAGCAGTTTGTGTATTAATGTTCATGCTAAATTGGTAGTCTGGTGTAGTGAGAGAAGTGTGCCATCTGCCACAGAACATTGCAGGTCTCAACTCCCTCAGATCTAGTGCAATGAATGGCTGATCAACTTACCACAAAGAAAGAGTTGAGCAGATTGTCTATCCCTTACACTCATCTGAAACCCGAAGGTCAGGTTTATGTCGAAGACCTCTGGCAAGAGAAATGGAACCTGCAGACGAAAAACATACTTCCAAGTCCATTCAAACCTGAAAAAGAGTTTTTATCATGTTCCAGGGGTGGATGTAAAGAAAAAAGTCTGGTGCCGTTTGCACATAGGCCACTCCTTTTACACCCATTCTTTTAAAAGTTGGAGAAGCTCCATGGTTCAATGCATATTATGTACCACTCACAATGAAAACATGCTGTTTTAGAATGATTTCAGACACAAGCACTTTGCAGCAGATTCCATGAAAACCTTGTTCAGAGATGTCCCACCCAATATGGGTTTTGAATTTCTGAAAGAAATCAACATTTTTCAGCTGATCTAAGATTTTATGGAAGAAAGATTTTAACAAAATTTCCTGTGTGTTTTTAGGCATGTTTTAATGATGTGTGTGTGTATGTGAGTGAGTGAATTTCATTTAGACTGTTCACACTTGCTGATATCAGACTTAAAAAAAAAATGTTCTTTTGTTTTAAGGAGCGAGGAGAAGGGGAGCGTTTATAAAATCTATTAGTTTGATACATGGAAAGCACTTTTGTGTGCGTGTGTTTTTAAAATGTAACTTTAGAGTCGACTTTAACGCAGTGACAGCCCTGCTATGGCCCTTTGCGGATGACTTGGCTAGAACATTATCTCTCTACTGAGAGTAAAGACATTCAGCATGTTACCAACATCATCATTTCCTCTTGTGTGGTGTAACTCAGTGAGAAGCTTGAACCAGCTGTTCGTCAGAGTTCTACTTTCTACATCCTTTGGTGTGTCTTCAAGAAAGGTTTTCTTTTAATAACCCTCCCTCATACTACCCCCTTTTATTCCCCTCCTGGCCCCACAACTGCAAGCAGCACACACACAGGCATAATGTGAACACACACACTCACACACACAGGTATGCACACAGGCAGATATGCTCATGTTTGAACAGACAGCATTTGTGTATGCCCTGCTGACGTGCATGCTAAGAAAATGTACACACATGCACGCACACACACATGGATGAATGGAAAGGTGCTTGCACATACTTCTCTCTCTCTCTCTCTCTCTCTCTCTCTCTCTCTCTCTCTCTCTCTCTCTCTCTCTCTCTCTCTCTCACCTGAGAGAGGGTTTATTCCTATGGACATATGCACAGATGATGTACAAAGGGAACATATGTGTACACATATACATATTCACATGTTTACAGACACTTGCTTATTCATGTCCCCACTCTACCCTGTACCCCACATTGAAAACACAAATGCACACGCATGTGTGTGCACAAACATACACATGCACTTATGCATTATGTTTTGTCAACTAGTCACGGCTTTTTTTTTTTTTCATTGATTCTGATCAGTACTCTCAGTGATCAAGTCTCACGCATGAAAAAAAAACTGAACTTAACTGAAAAAAAAAAATATGTAAAGTCTTTTTTTATTTTTTATTTTTTGTATTTGCCGTTTCTGGTACAGTTTTGTTGATGTTTTCTGTTTGTTTGTTGTTGTTATTGGGTTCAATCCATACACAATTTTTTTATTTTAAAAAATGACTGGATACTGATATCACGTTGGTAAAGCAAGGTGTCAAAAAGATTAATTATGCAAAATAACTTAAGATTCCATAGCATGTACAAAAGGAAGATATTCCCTCTTAGGGAAAAATACACTGGAACCATATGAATCATGTCAATACAAAAACATTTGCAAAAAAGAAAACTTTAAAAACCAACATATTCACGACATATACAGTTCCAATATGTGTGTAAGGATGCTTACAAAGAGACTGTCTATTGACTCAAGGTAATCCTTTGAGAACCAAATTCAGTGCAATCAGTAGATGTATATGTGGAAACGATAGTAATACTGATAACATTTTTTAAATGAAATACTATCAACCAGCTACAACTGCAATATGATTTCGTAATATTACTTCATGTGCAGAGATGTCTAGGAAGATTGTCTCATAATCTGCTCATATTTGAAATAGTTGCAGGTTTAATTGCCTATTTCAATTCACTTTGTCTCATCATTTATTTGTCAGTTTTGACCATATTTTGACGATTTTTTTCAATCGATTTTTTTTTTTCAAAACAATAGCATGTATGCATGTACACACACACACACACGCACACACACACACACACACACACACACACACACACACACTGGGACATACTTACAAGCACAGGCAAACTGATGAGTGCACTTATGTGTGTGCTTGCGCTCACACTTATGTATGTGTGCTTATGCTCACACGCACACTACGCATTGATACCTTTATGCGTACAAACTTGCACACAAATTTATCCATCACTTAGAACCTGACTTTGACCTACACCATGCCTTAATCACATGGACCTCGCACTCACACACACACACAAACACACACACGCTCTCTCTCGTTCTCTCTCTCCGTTTCTTTCGCGCTATTTTTAAAAAGGAAAGTCAAACCATAGCAAAAGACACGCAAGACAGAAACAAACGTAAGACAATCACACGCGCAGATAAAGACTTTTCTGTCCTTCACTCACACACGCAACGAATGTATGCATACACACACACTCACACATACACACACGCGCGCTCGCGCCTGCAGGCGCGCACACGCAGGCACACACACACGATGAACGCGCACACACACAGGACTGAGAGACAAGCATCAGTTTGCAAAATGCCGTACGCTCTGTATCACACGAGAAACAGTCAGTGGTGGTGGTCGCAAGATTATCATGAAACACATATACATTATCTGAAGGCGAAAACCGAGCATGAGAGGAGGGGGTGAAATTACATAACTTTATTTGCAGCTCCTGTTGACGCTAGCGAGGCTATTGTCGTCATAGCTTTCTTCGACCTTGACCTAACCATGCCTTTTTCACGTGAACCTTGTACGCACACTCGCTCACACACATACACACACACACATGACTACCAGTCCACACCCCCGTCTACCTCTTACCCCGCCCCCTACACTTCGTCTTCGTATCTGTCTGCGGTCACATGCGGTCGTTGCCATTCTACCTTGCTCGAAGTAGGCTATGTCGCGGTTGACGCCAGTGTAACCAGGAGGTCGATAAAGCAAAGTGTGTCAGAAGAGATTACCCAGACACACGTCGTCGTTTCTTTCTCCACAACTTTACTATAGTTGACGGCCAGGGGCGTCAGCACTTTTTATTCGCGCTCCAAAGATCAGCCAAGGCAGGTGTCTTTCGTCTGGAGGCTGTTCATAATCACGATCATCACAACGGCTTGGGAGACAGGTGCCCGACCCGGTGCTCATCATCAGCTGTTGCCGATTCATTTCTGTGGAGGTACGTTCGCGTAGCTCTTGTCTTATCTTTGGTTGCAGAGTTTGTCGTTCTATGGACGATGGAATCATAAGCTTCCAGGAAACACATTTTCTGGATCTGGCATTTGCCGCAGTCGTAGAGAGAAATTTATGATCGATAGTCCGGTTGCAATTAGGCTATGTATAACAGTTCAGTTCACATGGGACTTAGATAGCCTCACAGCTTTTAGTGTCCCAATCATCTTATTTATATATAATTAAATAGTGTTTGCATAATGCATGCATATGCTCAGGATTTATTTTACTCCATTCTGTCAATCAAAGTGAAATTTTGAAATATTTAACTTTGCATTAGTATCCAGAAGGTTTTAAAAGTATTCAAATCTTTTGCTTTTTTAATGTGTGCTGGTAGTTTGTTCCAATATGGTGCCACTCTATTACTAAAGGAAAATTTTCAAATATTAGTGCGACAATATTTAATTTGGATTTTGTTAGCAGAATTTCTTGTAATTTGATTAGAGGTTAGTTGAAAAAATCTGTTAAAATTTGTACTTTTAAGTCCCATAAATAGCTTGTAAGTGTCAATCAAGTCTTCCCTAAAGATAGATCTCGCTGAAACATATTTTAGGCCTAGTGTATACCAGTGCAACAGTTCCTTGCAATTGGTTCATGTGAAGCAAAAAGAATCGCCAAACCCACATAATGCTCTCTTCTTTTCTTTTCACACACACACACACACCACACCCACATACCCCTCCTTTTTTTTCTTTTAATTTCCAGAAGGTTCCAGACATTGGCTTTATGAACCCAGAAACGTCGGTTTGGGAGAACTAACCTTTTGCACGCCCTCCCATAGTAGAAGAGCTGGCATTGTACGTTTCTTTGGCATTTTAGAGCAAAGACATTAATTGCATCGTAAATGGCCCTGATTTTTTACACAGAAGAGCTCTGGGTGGAAGGAAAATATTTCAGTAAAAAAAAAAAGGAATTAATAGAAATGTCGATAAAAAGGTGGATTAATCTGTTTAGACCTGTCAAAGAGAAAAAGTTCATGTGGCACCAGACTGAGTTGTATGATTTGAAATTCACTCCCTCAAGAGTCAAAGTGTGCAGCAGAAGGTAGATACAAGCGAATAAGAATCAGTTTACAGCGGTTTGCTTTAAAACTTTAAAAGTCTTTTTCTTTTTTCTTTTTTAAACTTTGTTTGTTTGGTAGCTTTTTTACACAGATGAAGGCAACCAAAGCGTCTTTTATTGAATGCAGCCAATGAGCAGCAGCTTACAACAGATCAGCATCTCAAGTCAGGGAGTTTCATCCATGTCAAAACAACATTAAGGGGGACGAAAAAAAAAACCATTATTCTTCCTGTTAAGAGCAAAAGTCTTTTTTTTTTCTTCATTTAAAGTCTCTTCCACTTCTCCCAGAGAGGTAAGTTTCTGAAGCAAAGAGCTGTAGATCAACACACCAGCCAAAAAGAAAGGAAAGAAAAAAAAAACTAAAAGAAAAGTGAAAATAAAGCAACATGAAAAAAATGAACATGTGCACGCGCGCGCACACACACACACACACACACACACACACACACACACACACACACACACACACACACAAGTAAAGGAAGACAAAGGAAAGCAAAATTTTAAAAGGTCTGAGGAAATGTCCATAGTATAAACAGTTAAATGTCTGAACATCTGGGGCTTTGCTTCATAACTCAAGTATAACCACCCGCCAGGTTGCGATCTGGATCTGATTAAGGACTTTTGGAGGCAACCTTCAACACCAGGTGGCAGCTGTAAGTGACGAAGGGATTTGCAGTCAGCGGGCATCTGCTGACTGCGGTGATGCTGTAGGCTGATGAGGGTGGGAGCGCTCTAAGGGGCTGAGGGGGTTGTGGACTCAATGAAACGCCGCCATCTGGAGCTGGGTCATTGGTGAAAGGAACTTGCTCTGGGCGTAATAAGAATGAAAAACAGGGGAGAGCAGCACAAAAGCTAGTGATGACCTGTCCAACCACAGTCATTTCAGCTGTCCTTGCTAGTCCAGATGTCTTCATCACCTGTCACTGACCTGCACTCCCTCAGGATACAGTAAAATAAAATGTAAATAATGTTACCGAACAAAATAATCATGTCTGCAGGTTTGCATGTCATTGTCATCTGTTGTCAAACAGTAGACTTTGACAAATCTAGTGACGAAGGCAGGTATTCACTCATTCAGAAAAAAAAAAAGAGGGAGAGGGTGGGGGATTGGAAGAGAGAAGGAAGAAGAGAAGAAGGCAGGGAAGAGAAGAACTGTTTAGACACTTAATTGACAATAGGTTTTTCATTCATGTTTTACAGCATTAGAACCAGTAGGAAACGTGAAACTCGGTAACAGCTATGAATGAAATTTAGAAACTTTTAACATCCTATAGTCAAGAATTAGGCGCTCAACGAAAGGCAGACAGACAGACAGCTGGAGAACAAGGGGGGATGAAGCAAAGCATGAATCTAAAAGAGAGACAGGTTTCTGTATTGCTGTTAGCCTTTATGGTTTATTCCTGATGTGCGCTCATATTTGTGTGCGGACACAAAAACACATACAGAGATGCACAGGAGCAGAGACAGACAGGTAGTAGACAGGCAGACAAACGAACATACCCACAAAGATTGAAAATCTCACACACACACACACACACACACACACACACACACAGAGAGAAAGAGATTTTAACACGGACACACCCATACTCGGATACACTCATGCACAATGCACGCACGCACACACACACACACACACACACACACACACACACACACACACACACACACACACACACACACATCATGCACTTGGGTGAGCGCACAGGTGCAAGCGTGAAATCAGATACACAAAAGCATGCCAAAACAGTCAAGGAAATGCCTGGACACAGAAGAATGAGAGGAACAACCAGATACAGAAAATGGGAAGGAGAGAACTCGGTCAGAACTCTGGGAAAAAAAAAAACTTAGTTGCTCAATGATAGAGATTTTATAGACACAGACCTCTTTGGTTGGACAACTAGACCGGAGCCTATGTTCAGGGATGCATTTAGCCATGAAAATCATGTGAAACAGGGTCATGCCAAGGGTGTCTGTAGCTGTGGTGTTACCTGCTTTATTTTGTGCAGAGCTGTGCCTTTAAGCCAGCTGCTTTTCTGTGTGTGTGAGTGTTTGCATGTAACTCCCTGTGATTTGTTTCTGTTGAAAGAGACTGAGGCATTACAAAGGATCGCAAATGTCTTGGAAAGATTATCTTTGTTGTCCGTTAGAGGTAGGTCGTCTTTAATACCACAGTACTCGCATGTTATTGAGCTTAGGAATTGAAACATCAAATTACTCTCTCAGGGTTTTCCCATACTACAGTTTGACATGGTTTTAGAAAGGAAATTTGATGAAATAGTAGCTGCAACAGTTTTTTTTTTTTTTTACAAAAATATGGTCACTCTAAAAGAAAGGACTTGATAAAGCACAGTGTTTGAAGGTTCTGACTTATTTTAATAAATGTCAAATTTAATTTGATATATGTCAAATTTCAATTTGAAGAGTTGGATTATTAACTGGTATTGGGCCTGTATATTGTCATATTGCAACCCCATCTTTTAGCTTATGTTACACATAAAATTGTCAACCTTCCAATCCCAGCAATTGATAAATTAAGCAGCAAGCCTAAAGCTATCTGATGACAAAAAAAAAAAATGGCATAAGGTTAACCAGAAATATGGCTGAAAGTGTATCACACTGTTGTTTTTCTCTTGTTTTTGTTTTAAAACTACCAGTTGATCATCTTGATGTAATGTCATGTCCCTCCTCCCGTCCAAATGGAGTAATTCTTACAAAAACTTTGAAACTGCACTGTAACCATTTTCTCACACATATGCAGGCATGCATGCACGTGCGCGCACACATACACACACACGCACACACACGCACACACACGGAAAGAAAAGAATAAAATGAAAAGAGAAAAATGTAATAACTCAATAAGTTCCATTCTCATTTTCAAAATCTCAAAGGCTTTCTCTTGAATTCTGGTATTATTTGAAAACGCTGAATTTTTTTCCCCATAAATACCAAAGACATAATCCCAAAAACATGTCACAAACTCTCGCGCACACACACACACACACACACACACACACACACACACACACACACACACACACACCATTCAAAAAGCTCTGAACATTGCAGTATTCGCAAACAAACTGTTTAATTCTTGTCAGAAACAAACAAACAAAAAACACATAATCATGCTTTCAAATAATTGCATGTTTGAACTATTGAGTACATGCTGTAACATGTTTGGTTGGGCCAACTGCTAGGATGCTTATCTTTCTTGTGAACTTTCACTATATTTTGCCTACTTGAAGGTGAATCTTGGCCTTTTTATCATGCATCATGTGTATATTAAGGAAACAGTGTAACAGTCACTTTGATTTGAAACAGATTTTAGAATAAATGCAATACATCAGATTGTGTGCCATCTTTTAGAAGTCTGTGATCGATATGGAGTGATAGATCAAAACAATGAATTAAGAAATGTGCTTTGATATTTTCTATGACAAATCATTCCCCATCCTCCCTCCAGTTCCCCCTTCTTCCCTGATTCGCCTTTGTTTTAGACATGGCAGACTCTGAATCACACTGGAGATACTACTTTGTACAGTTGTGTGCAGAAAGCGGAAGAGGAATCATCAAACCAAAATCACAGAATTCTAATGATATGAGCAATACTGTGTAATGAATTCAGGTAATACTACTGTGAACACTTCGCAGTTTGATGTTTCTGATGGCATCCCATGATTTTGCTTTGCAATGTTGTTGCAGTCAGTCTCTGTACTTGGTGACACTGGATCATAGCACACGCACCCCACTCCATGACGGTGCCCTCATCAGTCGTGGCATCGTTGCTGTTCCTCGTCCCCAGAACAAGAACGTCAGGGACCAGGATCTTCACGCCTTGCTGCAGCAGCGCAGACAGTTGAAGGCCAACAGCACGACAGCCCAGGACTTTGTCCTGGCCATCCTGTGTAGTGGACAGAAGGCCGAAAGTGCTCAGAGACTTGAATGCGGCATTCCCGTGCATCCCGGACCTGGAAACCTTCCGCAGCGTCTTGGACAACAAAACTTGATAATTACAGACAATCGGAGAGAGAAAAAGAACAGCACAGCGAAGTTCAGTTGCGAAGACAGGGGCTTCAGCTGTGGGGAATGTGTCATTGCTGGTGAACTCAGGAAGTGCTTATCTAGTGTGGCCACACTCAGTTCAAACATTTGACACCAAAAGTGAATGAAGCAGAAGTTTCAAATTTGCGCTGACTTTCAGATTTCTCACTTCTGTGCTGTGTTGTCAGAGATCTTTTCTGGAATTGAAACACAGTATTGAAAAGAAGTTCATTAATAGTGCTTTCTCTCTCATTAAATTCATTACAAAAGAAACAAAAGTATTTCTTGTAATCATACAGACTATTGGAAGAAATATACTAAAAGCCTAGAGTGCTGAAATTTCAGGTTTAGTTGTGTGTTTGAAACCCAGGACGATGGTTGTCGGTACAACAGAAAAGAGCAGCAGCAGATCCTCACAGCAAGCTACTTCCAGGTTTGTAGTTTGTCACTGTGCAGTAGTTGGTCTTGTTTTGTAGTTTGTCACTGTGCAGTAGTTGGCCTGTTTTGTAGTTTGTCACTGTGCAGTAGTTGGCCTGTTTTGTAGTTTGTTACTGTGCAGTAGTTGGGCTGTTTTGTAGTTTGTCACTGTGCAGTAGTTGGCCTGTTTTATAGTTTGACACTATGCATTAGTTGACCTGTTTTTTATAGTTTGACACTATGCATTAGTTGGCCTGGTTTGTTGTTTGTCACTATGCAGTAGTTGAGGTATGACTAACATAAATATATTAACCCTAATTTTCAGTGTCCATTATAGTCATTCACTCAGGTTTTAAGTGGAGTTTAATAAGTATGAGAGAGTAAAACTGTTGAATGATTGAAGGGAAATAACTCTTCAGTGTAGTCAAATACTCGAGGGAAATAACTTCAGTGTACCTTCGGATACCCAGGTGATGTGATTAGGCACTGGGGTAAACTCTTGTCCAGGTGCGCATGTTAATTAGTTACCAACTACAAAGCATTAAGACAATCAACAGTATTCATTGATAATCTTAACAGATTTTTACCAGGTGTCGGCATGAAATTAGCCTTTCAAATTATAAAATTCATTTTAATCATCTTAACAGATTTCACCAATGTTGGCATAAAATTACATTGTTAAAATATAATATTCATAACTGATCTTAACAGATTTTACCATGTTGGCATAAAGTTATTCTGTTAAAATGTAATGTTTATTTATCATCTGCACAGATGTTATCAAGTAATGGGAGAAAGCTAAACTGTTAAAATATACAGCATGACTACAAATATACGGCATGACTACAAACAATGCACAGTCTTAAGACTTGGCAACATGCTTCAACTTGCATTTCCTCTGGGGCAATCAGCGAAACTTGACATGGGATCTCAGCGTAGTCCTCTCTGGAATACTCCAGTGTAGAGTTAAACACACTGAAATTTAAAATTTGACCATTCAATCATGTGACTTTTACGGAAAAGAAAAAAAGAAGTGAGTGGTGATGAAGGGGGGGTCATCGTTTGAAGGATGCTGGGGGAGGGCGTAGATCCTCTGAAAGAAGACAGTCACTTTCCCAACATGTGCAGTGTGACATAGTGTAGCTTGGATCACAGATGACCGTCTCTAAAATCCTGGAGGTCTTCAGCCTTCATGCTAATGAACAAAATTACAGTGTCCACCGTTCACGACACAATGTGGATTCGCAACAGGTGTAGTGACTGTCATGTCCTTTGTAATGGCTTGAGTGATGGAGGAAGCCCTTGTCCAGCCCACTAGCAGTCATAGCATTGTCAGATAAGAGGGAGAAGAGGAGGGGAAGCAATGACCCAGGCTACAGTTACCTGTCAGAATTCTCTGCAACATTGCCGTCATCATTGCACCTTATCACTGTGTTGGGCAAGGATGAAAGTAAGCCAGACAAATAGAGGGAAGGGAGTGAGAGGAGAAGGGGTGAAGCTTGACGTCATAAAATGAGATGAACTCATAACATTAAGGATTACATGTGTGTGTGAATTGTGTGTGTGTGTGTGTGTGTGTGTGTGTGTATGTGAAACAGAGAGAGAGAGAGAGGATGGTGATGGCTGTCAGTTGTCATGTCACGATATGCGCGCCAAAGAAATACTGATACTCTGTGAGTGGTGACTAATGTAGGGTGAGAACAGAGATATATAATGCTTGTCACCTTATTGGAAAAGACAGAGTAACTATGATTGTGTATATTAGGGGTGGAGATGGGGAGGAGAGAAAAATGCTTAAACTGTACACTCTTGCGTATGCAGTTTAAAGAATTTTCTTCTGGGGAATCTGTTGTAAAAATGTTTACCTGTTAACTTTGGTGAATTCCATAGATGATAAGAATTTTATATTAGACCAATCATATTTGTGCTCTGAAGTATCTGACTTGTAAGTATTGATGCACAAATTTAGTAAGGGCACAAGTGGATGTGTCTTTATGCATGGTTAGGTCACTTCTTTGTAGGCATGCATGTACATCTTTTTCATGCATCCGTAGATGTGTTTTACCTGTGCTGGTTGTGCTTTCTTTTAATAGTTTCTACCCAGGGTACTGTTTTATTTTTTGGTGTGGTGCCATTCTGTTGCAGAAAGAAGCAGCCCTTAGCTGTGGCTGCCTGCAGCAGTCCGAGCAGCAAGAAGAGTTCCCCTGAAAACCACCAGCATGATGCTTCAGGAGTGTGTGGCTGGGGAGGTGGCGCAGCCTGCAGTGGGAGCGTCCAGTGCCGAGCGTCAGCTATGGGGAGAGGTTTTCCAAAGTCGCCAGAACTTTGTGGACATGCACTGCTGCTAGAGCAATGGGAGAATATGGATGACAATGTGGCAGATTGTTGTCTCGGTAGTGATGTTCTCGATCTTCCACTTTTGTTTCTTTTACTGAAAGAGAAGATTTGTAATTGTCGTGTGTGTCTGTGTGTGTAATTTTTTATGAGTGTTTCATATTGTTCAACCAAATTTTATTCTGAAATATCTACATGATGGATTATGCACACAGAAAATTTTGTGTTGCGCTGCGGCCTTTGCATATTATTGAAAACAGCTCAGTCAAAATGGCAGAGGGATTGATAACTGGTCTGGAGTCTCATAACTGCATGTTTTGCATACAAATTCTGTTCATGGATAGCTTGAGCTGTTGTTAGCGCCTGTTGCATTCATATATGAGAATAACAGCCTTGAAAAATTTGTCGGTTGAATGATGGCTGTTTAGACATTGCGGGACCAAATTTTTAGGCTCTGTAGGCGATTTCCACATGACCTCTAGAATAGTGGGAGGAAATACTGTTAGTGGGTGACTCTGTTTTTCTGCCACCTTGATGGTTTATTGTGTTATTACAGTCGAGTGAACATGATAAGCAGATGAATGAAAGCAGGATCTTGGGAACAGCAGCAACGAGAGCGGCCCATTGGTGTGGCCTCTGAATGTTTGAAGTAAAACTGCTGACAGATCTGCGCAGAGACGGCCTATCAAGCCCACACAGAACGGTAGAAACAATGCGATGCACAACAGTTTTACTGGTTGTTCATGAGGTAGTGTTTAATGGTTAAACCAACCAACCAATCATAAACAAACAGAATAGAGATCATGCCAATTCAACAGTGGACTGAAAACAAAAGTGAGCTTTCATGTAAGGTTGTATCATTTTCAGTGAAAGAGAAAAGAAAAAAAAGCTACATCTGTTTTATGCTCATACATCTGGAAATCTTATTTGCCAAAAAATTCAAGGACAGCAATTTTAAATGAAATAGCTTTGAAGTAGGTAATGTTGCAGACACTATTACATGCTTCAGTGCTCTGAATAAACTAAGACAAGTAAACCTCTGTTGTAGTCATAGGTAACAGATGACCCACGGTCATGATTTTCACTCAGTAACTGAGTTGGTGTGTAAGCTACATCCTACAACATTTTGTGACTTCTCAGCAAAGCATGACCCCATACCTTTAGCAAAACTTGTTTGCTTTTGTCAGCAAAGGAGTGTAAACAAACAAATAAACCAGCCGCCGTGGCGAAGTGGTTAGCGTCGCGGACTCCCGGCTGGGAGGTCGTGGGATCAAATCCTATCAGAGTCATGTGGGGTTTTTTTGCCCCGACCAGCTCCTACCCAGAGTTGAGTTTGCTGTGGACTCAGTTGGGAAGACTGGGACCACACAGTTGAGTTTCATCCACTTAATGGATGCATTTCTGAGAGTGTTGCTCAAATTTCCTGACCAACACTGCAGGTGCCAGTATCTCTTGGGCCTGGTTGACGCCGGGATATATTATGAAAGGAAGCATAGAGTACAGCCCTGTCATGTAGTCTTAGACCGAATTGGAAATCCGTAGCATCATCTTCATCATCCTCATTCTCATCGATCATCAGCATAAAAAAAAAATGTCTCACATCTGTGGCTCTTCATGCCCTGCTCTCATGGTGACCTCATTTCGATGTCCTCTCCACGTCTGTGGCCTTGGTTTGGTTCCGTCGGGGTCACCGGTATCGGCGAGTCCATGGGGGCTGTCTTTGGACGGGTGTGGTGGCGCCCTCCGGAGGGAGAGCTCATTCATGCCGGCTCCGCGACTAAGCAATTATAGTAGTCGTCAGTAGGGGGCTTAGTAGGTGGTGTCCTGCGTATGTTAGATCAGAACAGGCGCCACTGAACACCACTGAAGTGACTCAGCAGCAGTGCAGTGTCTCCTCCGGTGGGTTGCCTCTTGACATTGACCTGTGGATTGCTGGTGCCAGAGCTGCAGAGGGGCCGACCGGGCTGTGGCTGTGGACGGAGTGTCGGAATGAGCGGCGTGGATGCACTGCCTCTGAGGTGGCGCAGAGGTTGGGACAGCGAAAAAAAAAAAAAAAAAAAAAAAAAAAAAACAGCAAGGCTTTATTGCTTCTGTAAACTGTATGGATCTGTGAACGCTCATGACGCACAGAAAGGCTCTATCCAGAAGAACAAAGTTCCTGGAGACCCAGGACAAAGAACAAGGCTTCATTTCTGTACGTAGATTCCTAGAGGCCAGTGGCACAAGGTGTGCAAAATCTTAGCTAACATATGGCAAAGGTTTCTGTTCTAATCATGAGTTGTTCTCTCTGTCAAAAGGGCATTTCTAAAAGAAATCAGGGGAGTGAATTATGCAATACTAGAAAGAAAAAATGTGAGGCAGATTTTTTTTTTTTTTTTTAATCCATTGCGATTTGGTTACATTTTGCTACATTTTCAGTTTTGTGCCTTTTTTCACTCTACCTCGCTTGTACATATTGGTGTGTGTTACAGCACAGAACTGAAATGCAAATCTGCTAAGTCAGGGGTGTTTGTACATCAGAAGGAATACATACTGTCATAGTGTGAATCTGATTTTCATGTCAGTGATTAATAAAAATTTGTTTCAATAATTAAATTCAGAACTGTGGTGGCTCAATTAATGCAGTGCACCGTACACTCAACAGCACCCCAGAAGGACTGAAGAAAATAAGAGACGTTTTCTCAAGATGACTATCAACAGACCTGTCAGCTTTTGTGAACTGTTCACAGTCTTTGAATCAAACCCATATTGTTCAGTTGCTTCAGGAGCTTACAACTAACTGAAGATAAGGTAACATCTTCAATCAGTTATCCTCATGGGAATGTCAGGGAAATCTTTCAATGTAAAATGTCTCTTTGCCCAACCGTAAAATCTCTATCTGAAATTTCCTATTTTTTTTTGGTTTTAT
Source organism: Conus betulinus (assembly GCA_016801955.1). Lineage (NCBI taxonomy): Eukaryota > Metazoa > Mollusca > Gastropoda > Neogastropoda > Conidae > Conus > Conus betulinus. The sequence continues at coordinate 53,873 of JADBJO010001762.1, forward strand.
TCTTCCTTTACTCACGTCCACTAACTTTTCCCATTGGTGGCCTATTCATGTGTTTGTTGTGCAAAATGTTTTGACTCGTACACATTCTCAGTCATTGAGGACATGTAATTTCGCTAATTACCCGTTCCAAAATGCTCCCAATGTAACAGATTTCAGAGAGTGATCTGTTCTAAAATGCAGCATAACACATTTCAAACTGCTCTTCCCACCAGACCCTTCTCAACCTTCAGCTGATGAAGACCTATTTTTAGGTCCGTGATCTCTAATCTCAATAGAATGAATGGCCAGCACCTAGCCTGCAAATGGTGAACAAAAATTGTCTGAAGTGAAGAGAAAATGACTGACAAAGCCTTATAGAGCTATGCCTTCTATAATGTTTGATGAACAAAACTGACATATTTCAAATTCAACGTTTCTTCCACCTTTGACATTTACTCGTTTTGAAGTAAAATGGCATTCTCGATGTAATAACTTATCTCCAGTTTTGCCTGCATCAGGTGGAAAAAAAATATGTAAAACGTACACAGATCTCATTTCATGTTGTCCAAACAGTTCTTCCTAGCATTCCACATGGCTACATAGGCTAATTTTCCACTGTCTTGAGGTCAGCGCGTAAACGAATGCATTTTCAAGCCCTGTTTTTTCTTAATTTACAAGCACAATCCCAGATCTTGGGTTTAAATCATTTTTAGGGGACATCACTCTTCATGTGCGATGAGAAGAACACAGAGAGAGAAAATGGGAACAAAGTGTGTGTGTGTGTGTGTGTGTGTGTGTGTGTGTGTGTGTGTGTGTGTGTTATAGAGTGATTTACATTTTGAGCAAAAAAATGATGTTCTCCAAATTGTTTTTGTTTGGTTGATTGGTTTTTCTAGTTCTGAATAATTAAATTAAATGCTGCTGTTGGATACAAGTTTTTATTAGCCATACAGATCGACAAACTGAAACTTCATATCGGATTCGGAAAAATAATATTTCTCCCTGTGGCTGTTGTCAAACGTCAGAATGTATATGCTCCTGCGGTCTGTTACAGTAAATATCTTTACTTGTATAGTCTTGTCTCAGAGTCTTTTCTTGAATGATACACCAAAGAAGTGAAAGAGAAAAAAATAATTTGATACGCCATATTGATGGGGAAAACAGAACAAAATAACATGTCTTTCTCTCTCTCTCTCTCTCACACACACACACACACACACACACACACACACACACACACACACACACACACACACACAGCTTGGTAAGCATAAAGGGAAGAAATCCAAAGAGATTCTGCATTTCAGATTCTCTTCAAGAAAGGTACAGTGAGGGATTATGTGGCAAGCAGTGGTAGTGGAGAATGTTAGGTGGGCCTCGTTGTTTCTCTATAGCCCATTTATTTTTAACAGCTTTTCATATTTCCCAAATGGGTTTGCAGATTTTGATGTTTAATTCAAATCCATAACAGATTGTATCCTAGTTGAGGAGCATCTGGATCTGACTCACTGCCAGTGGTTCATCAAAGGTAGTAGTAATAGAACAATGTGGTTACTAAATGAATGTTTTTAGACATCTTGAATTTTGTACAAAGATTTTACTTTCACAGTATCAAGTGTTATCTGCCTTATGAAATGAAAAAATATGTTTGTCAGTTGACAAGTCTCAAACCACTTATTGCCTTCCCTTCATCGAGTGCAATTGTCAGTAACGAAAGCGTCCAGGAAAAGAGAAATAGGCGTGTAAGATGAGATCTTTCAAACCATTATAAATGTTGCATGCTTCAGTCAAATCAGCTTGTAGTCACCTTTCCTGTGTAAGATGCCCTTCTCTGTATGGAGTTAAAGTGATGCAATGTTGTATTTCAGTTGTGGTCGTACTGATGCTTTATATAAGTAGTTGCTAAATATCCTCGCAACGGCAACCAGGGTGAGCACACACACACGCATGCATGCATGCACACACACACACAAGCACACACACACGCATGCGTACGCGTTTTGTCTACTACACCAGTGAAATACCTGACCAGTATACATCATTTTCTGCTGTCTCTCATCCTCTTCGTCTCCTATGGTACTGGGCCCACCATTCATCCTGTCTTCCCTATACACAGCTAAGACAAGGTCAAAATACTGCAGTCCACAGTCCGTCAATATTAAATCATGAGGCAACCCACCAGAGGAGACACTGCACTATCGCCAAGTCTCTTCGGTGGTGTTTGATGATGTGGCTTCTCATCCAACATACCTGAGACACAATCTACCAGGACTCCTGCTGATGGAAAGACAACTGATGTCGTGGAGTGAATGTGAGGGAACATGCCGTAGGGCACCAACTCCTCTCCATCTAACGACAGTCCCCATGAACTTGCTGGATACCAACGACTCTGACATGAACACATAACAGGTAGCACAAGGAGAAGAAAACAAAATTGGGATCACTGCAAGAACAGGTCATGAAAAGCCATGGAATCTGAGATTTTGTCATTATTATGATCAGTGAAGGTGATGCTAGAGTTCCAATGTGGACTGGAATGGCCAGTGCATGACGGGACTGTACTGGACATGTCCATTCTGTCTGTCCTGGCATTGGCATTGGCAGTTTGGTGCCACCCTAAGCAACATTGCCAGAGTAAGACACAGAATCTGTGTCGTATTTTTGCACCAATTCTACCTTCTGCCACCGTAGGACTGAAAGTTTGTGGAATATGTAACAATGAGAAAAGCTTGTTTAGAGATTATGCTACTCCTGTTTTCCTTTATGCTGCACAAAGTAACCAGAGCTTTCTTTCAAATGTGACGGAAGGTACAGAAATAGAAAGTGACTAAAATACATAGCTCCAGAAAATACTGAGTCCCTGTACAACCTTGCAACAAAGGGGTCAACCATGTCAAGGATATAAAGACACACATGATGCTGCCTGGGAAAATTTGATGAAGAGGTTCATCTATTTAGTGGATAAAACTTGATTGTAGGTCGGAATAGCTCAGTGGTGGGGTCGGAATAGCTCAGTGGTAGAGCATCGGACTCATAATCCTGGGGTTGTGGGTTGAATCTCTGCCGAGCCGTTTCGGTACGGGGGGGTTTTCCCGCTGAGTTAATATTGGTTCTGACTCCATTTCCCATACAGTCCTTTGAATGAGACTATAAACCGAGGTTCCGTGTGTAAACTCACACACAAGATCTTGCACACATGTAAAATCCCATCACCAGCTTTCGGAAGAGAAGGCAGTTTGGCCAATGGTATGGATGACACATTAACCATAGCATGCACCTTCCCCGAGGCTGGAGTATGGCTGCTTAATGGCGGAATAAAAAACGGTCAAACACACAAAACTCAACTCCCTTTGTTGGGCAGATGGGATTAATCCTTGCCTGTCTATACAGGGATGTCTGCAGGAGATCAGCCTGCATACGCAGAAGAAGAAGGAAAAAAGATCTGAGCCCATAGCATATATTCAACTCTGGTTGGGGTCAATGAATTCCACAGATTAATGCCTGTGTTGGCATTCAACCCACAACCATTCAGTCTGCTGCACTAACCACTGCACCATGGTGGTAGGGGCCAATTACTCCTTAGTGCACAATAGAAGGGGGAAATATCCTGCAGACAACTGTGACTGCATGTGGACCTGGTCATATGGATGTCAGACTTCTAGTTTTTCCCTCTTCTTTTTCTTCTTCAGCTAGGGATATTGTCCTGTCCCATGCCAAGTTCTTTATCTTGATTAATGGCCTTACATTGTTTAAATCAGACCCTAAATCTTGCACACACACACACACACACACACACACACACTTACGCACACTCACACACAGAGAAAATGCAGATGCGTATGCAGCTTGGCTCTGTGTGTGGGTGAAAGTTTACACACACACACACACACACACACACATGTGCGCGTGCGCACACACACACACACACACACACACACACACACACACACACACATCTATCTATATCAATGCATAGTGGAAGAAATCAAGTGCGGGCTAACAATTCTATCTCTCATTTAAAACAATGAGTTTGTGAAAGTAGGTGGTGTGGGAGAAAGAACATGAGAAAGAAAAAGAGGTGTCAGAACCAGTAGCATTTGGGGACCATCAAACTCCATTTTGCAAACAGAGCCATTTATACTGCTAATCCAGAGTACAGTAATGCCTCTGACTCAGACTTGTCAGTGGAACCTGACAGACTGTGCTGGTCTTCCCTCAGCTTCAGAGATATAAAACCTACAACTGTGTAGTATCACTACCAAGGGCTCTAAGGCAAAATCCAATGGCTTCAAAAAAGCAGCCAATGAAGAGTTAAAAAAAAAGAAAGAAAAAAGAAATGACTGTGCAAGGAAATAACCTGCTTGAAAAACGAAATCAACAAATAAAGGTGATACATGCAGGCAGAAATCTTTGAGTCTATGCTTCAGAGTCTACCCAAGAATACATGTGAGTCAAAAAGGTGTAAACAGTCAGAGAGGAGGTCAGACCTACTGGATTATGGTGACTCAAGCGTTGTCATTTACTACAGCGCTGACAGCAGCTAAGAATTGTGTAGGCAGGTATTACTTGCACCTCCAAAGAGACACAATCTCCCATTGATCGACCAAGCAATATACATACAGAGAGAGGAGAAAGAGAAACTATCCTTTATTGCAGGCCACACATGACGAATTCAGACATTTCATATGCAAATGATGTGTAAATCCATACTGATTTGAACATTTCTTTACTTTATTATACACACACACACACACACATGTATGTATATATATATATATATATATATATATATATATATATATATATACAGTAGAGAACATTGAAAGCACACACACACACACACACACACAGGGGGGAGGCGGGGAGGGGGACGGCAAGCAGTCAACCCGACTGATAAAATCACGAAATTTTTGCTGACATAATATTTGGCCGATCACAAAAACTGCGTGTCGGGTGTTTGCGTGATTCGGGTATCCCGTTTCCCTCCCACTTTGGCTCGACAAGCCTGGGAACAAGAGTCACACGTGACGCGCCAATAGCTGTTGTCTACAAGGACGATTTAGCGTACAGTTAGTCGCCAACAGTTTGGGTTTCGGCCAGCGAAGTCTCAGCTGGAGACCCATGTGACCTGGCGACGCTGTTGCTACGTGACCCCCCCAAGAGTGGAGTCCCTTGAGACGGCAGCGGCGAGACACGGACACTTGTTGTGTAGACTTACCTTTCTTCAACCGAGTTTTGTTGTAAGAAGTTTATTCCTGATTGCACTCTGGAGCAGGATTCTACGATGACGGCAGGCCAGTCCGCGGCCAACAGTAAGTAAACTGGTTTGATGCCATTTCTTTTCTTTCTTTTTTCATTTTTCTTTCAGGTTTTGTTTGTCTCTCCCACCCCCACCCCCCTCCAACCACCCATGCCCGCCACACCTCCCCCCACCCCACCCCCTCCACCCCGTCCGGGTCATCGATTCAGACAATCGCCGCGATAGGGTAATCGTGGCCTAGCTGCTTCGTAAAAGGACGCGTTTCACACAAATACTGACATGGGGAGTTGTTTTTCTCCCCGACCGTGGACATGAACACATACGTACACATGCAGCAAGTTGATCCGGTCATTTTTTCAAACACCAGTGTGAGAATAAATGATATCCCAAAAGAAGCACACAAAAAACTCTCGAAACAATTAAAAAAAAAAGAACAAAAGCAAACAAACAAACAAAAACTGCATCGCTTCTCTGTTTAAAAACAACAACAACAACAAAATCGCGTTTTCATCGCTAGACTGCTGAAGTACTTTACCCCCTTTCAACAGTACGCTAACCATTCAAGGAGTCGTATGCAAATAGTCAAAACAGACCAGACTGACATAACAATTTAACACACACACACACACACACACACTCTCTCTCTCTCTCTCTCTCTCTCTCTAACACGCACGCGCACGCACTCACACACACACACACACACACACACACACACACACACACACACACACACATACACACACACACACACACACACACACACACACACACACACACACACACACACACACACACACACTAACATACACTCGCTGACAGAAACACAAACACACAAACACATGCGCATGCAAACGCACACACACACACACACACACACACACACACACAA
>JADBJO010001762.1:62500-67500 GCA_016801955.1 Conus betulinus
TGCTCTGTTCCTTCTCAGGGGACAGTGATTTGGTTAGAAGTTTCTTGAAAGATGAAAGAATTTGTATTGTGTGTGTGTGTGTGTGTGTGTAGACTGTAGGCATGCAAAAAATGTGTTGTTAACCCTGAACAGAGCTACGTATTTGTTTTCAGCTAAATGCCATACACATCTACCCTAATGATACAAATGCACAGAAACCATTGTACATGTTTGTCTCTCTCTGGTTCTGCCTCTGTCTGTCGATCTGTTTGTCTCATACATACATACCCGTACTCTTTGATTCTCTCTGTTTCCCATGTCCCTCCTTTCATGTTTGTTTTAATCTTCTGTGTTTCGAATATTGACTGACAATCTATTAAATGACATGGAAAATCAGAAGTTTACATGCAGAGCTGAACAAGATGTGTTTCATGCTGTGGAATAGTTTCATTATGAACCAAATCAAAGAGAACTAAAAACATCTAATGTAACGATGATTGTTTTCCCCATGCAATGAAAGCGTGATCCATTTGGAACATTTTACATGAATAGTACCATTGAAGACCCAGTACATCTACTTAGAGCATTTAGCAAGTGCACCCAAATCATTGCAAAGTTCCTTTCGCTGACAGCATATTCAAATTGAACTCATTGCTATGCATATCAGTTATAAAGTATCATATGAAACACCTTTCACATTGAGCATCAAGGGAATTTAAGACTGAGAATCAAAAACTTTTTAAGTAAAAAAAAAAAGGTTAAAGGATAGTACACTAAATGAAAAAATACAGGAGTAGAGCAAGACAGGGATATGGAGAGGAAGGTGGGGGGGGGGGGGGGGGGGAGGGGAAGGAAAGGTGAGGAATGCAGTGCTAAGAAAAATCATTCAGTGTCGGTTTTACCGATGAAACAAAGGTGCAACATATATATATATATATATATGTGTGTGTGTGTGTGTGTGTGTGTGTGTGTGTGTGTGTGTGTGTGTGTGTGTGTGTGTGTGTGTGTGAATATTGCTACACATTTTTTTGTCAAATATTGAATAAGAATGATACAAACATTTTTTTCAGCCGGAACCATAACTTTTTTTTTTGGTCTGCTACTGTTCAGGTCTGTTGTGGTATCCAGCTTTGGTTCCCATTTTGGAAGACACAACTTTAAATGTAAATCTGATTGTAAACCATTCCAAATGTTCTCTACCCTTTACATGTATCGTATTTTGCAACTCCTTCCTTCTTTCATTCTCAAAATTGTTTTTGAATTTTGTTTCTCATTCTGGCATGATCCTAAATAATGGGAACACAGTTTTTGTGAAAAGGGGAAAAAAAATGTGGCAAACCGTTGAATTAGAATATTTTGAGATTCCTGTACAACTGATTGCAGATACAGTGGTGTATGCAGAATAATTCATTGTGCCATCTTGAAGGGGAAGACTTGGAGGGGAGTATGTGTGTGTGTGCGCGTATGTGTGTGTGTGTGTGTGTGTGTGTGTGTGTGTGTGTGTGTGTGTGGGGGGGGGGGGGGGGGGGGCATACAGTGTGAGGAAAATCCAAGCTCAGACTACCTATATCTGTTCAGCTAGTGATGCAGAACAGGGTAATGTGTGTTATATATTTTTGAGTGTGTGTGTGTGTGTGTGTGTGTGTGTGTGTGTGTGTGTGTGTGTGTGTAGGAACGATCAATGCATACCCTACAGGATTACTGCTTATACTTTTCTCTCCTCTCAGTCAGTCTGCACTTCATTCCTTTTGCTGGCAGACAAACATGTCTGTATATGTAAGTAATATGTATCTTCTTTGTGTGTATGTGTGTGTGTGTGTATGTTGAGGGGTAGGGATGGGGGGGGGGGATGGGAGGGTGCTTTGTTTGAGTATGTATGTTCACATGTGTGAAATGGAGTAGAAAGGGAAGGGAGTGGGTGGTGGGGTAGGGGTATAAATGAATATGGGGGGAAGAGGTTTGGGCTGGGGAATAGGGGGAAGGGGGAGTAGGTGTGTGTGTGTGTGTGTGTGTGTGTGTGTGTGTGTGTGTGTGTGTGTGTGTGTGTGTGTGTGTGTGTGTGTACTTGTGCGCGCACACGCGTGTATGTGTAAGTGTGTGCACATTCCCACATTCCCTGTCCAAGCTGTCACCGCCCATCTGTGCACGCATCGACTTTATCAGGCACCTGTGTATCCACAGATCAGTTCACTCCCACCCATCCCCCACCCCCTCAACTCCAGTATGACTGAAGTGGTCCTTGTCAGCTGGGCAGACAAATGAACATGTGTGTGTGTGTGTGTGTGTGTGTGTGTGTGTGTGTGTGTGTGTGTGTGTGTATGCATGCATGTGTATGTGTGTGTGTGTTGTGTGTGTGTGTGTGTGCGTGTGTGTATGTGTGTGTGTGTGTGTGTGTGTGTGTGTGTGTGTGCATGCATGTGTATGTGTGTGTGTTTGTGTGTGTGTGTGTGTGTGTGTGTGTGTGTGTGTGTGTGTACATGAATTTCAGTGTGCAGTGCGCAAGTTCAATAACCCTTCTTTTTGTGTGATTTTTTTGCTGTTATTGTAACATTTGACGAATAATACTGCAAAGCAGTTTGTGTTTTGATATTTAGTCCACTGTCAGTCTACCTGTCTCTCTGTAGGCATGCTGACAATGCATATGTGCACAAACGTATTGCGGCTGTTGTTATTTTCACCCTGTTGAGTGCAGTTAAACTGATGTGTATTTGCTTCCACATTTTGTTTGTTGTGCAAGTCACAAATGTCGTCTACAAGTGACACAGGGTTTTTGTTGGTTTGTTTGTTTGTTTGAAGTCTTTACTTGAATGACTTTCACAACCTTGCCTTCAGCTCCTCTGTTCAGAACATTGGGCTTTCAACTTATTATTCAAGTTAAAGGTTATGATCTTGTAACAAATCTGAATTAAAAAAAAGCAAACCTCACTTTGTTTTGCTACCAGTTTTGATATGAAACATTGACAGTTATTCAAAAACGGAGTTCTCTTTACTTTGTTTGAACTGCTAAATAACAGTGATTGATATTTTTGTAAGATAAGCACATAGCAGACAACTGAATTTGAGTATTTGTATGCATACTTACATTTTGTTTCCTGTTTGGTGAGGCAGACTGGGTGTCAATGCGTAAGATCAGACTTCCAGAATTTGCATGATAATGATCTGAGCAATGGATTATTGAGAAATGGAATGTAGAAGCGCTCTCATGTATGTTTTATTTCAGGTATAGATTATCATTACTGATGATATCAATATGGCAATAATAATAACAACAATAAGAACTATAAACACTTTCATGTATGATTGATCTCAGATATAAATTATCATTACCGTTGATCATCATCAATATGGCAATAACAATAACAGCAATAAGAACTACAAGTCTACATTGTGCAAGTTTCTATGCAAAAATGTGTCTTGGATAAAATCATTTTGCCTGTAAACATGCAAACATGGGCATGGGTTCTGTAAGTTAAAGAGTGCATGGGTTTGTTTCCAGGTGAATATGAGCGAATACGAGAAAATGCCAGGTAAGCTTTATGACATATTGATAAACAGTTACCAAACAGAGGCGAATGATGGGGAGCAGAGAATGCTTATACCTACACTCTCTCTGTCTCTGTTTCTGTCTCTCTGTCTGTCTGTCTCCTCTCTCTCTCTCTGTCTCTCTCCACTCACACACACACACACACACACACACACACACACACACACACACACACACACACACATATTACACACTCTTATATCTTGTGCTGCATAGTGCAGACAGCTCACAACGATACCCAAGTTCTAAAGAACAAGTGTATTATTGTCATGAGACTGTTTTTATTGTGTGGGTTTTCTTCCCAACTGAATTGATTATTCATGTAGAACTAGATATCTGTCTTGCCTACACCTTTATGCTTGTTCATTTATCTGCAAATCAGAAATGAAAACACACATGTATTCTTTGTTATTTGTTAGCCATAGAGTTGCATGAAACGTACCATTACTCTTTGTTATTAGTAACAATGTGGAAACCCAAAATGCACCTGTATTCTTTCTTTGTCAGTATTACAACAAATTAAAATACTCTTGTATTCTTTGCTCATGGTTAGCCTTACAGATAAACAAGACATGCTGGTATTCTTTGCTGTGTTAATTAGCCTTACGAAATATGAAACATGTATATTCATTGTTCTTCATCACATTATATGTAAGCTTTTCAGAAACATAAATTGATCATTAATCTTTATTCTTGTTAGCCATACAAAAGGATCAAAGATATTAATCTTTATTCTTGTTAGCCATACAAAAGGATCAAAGATATCAATATTCTTGTTCTTTGTACATAAAACAGATTGTATTCTCTGTTCTTTGTCAGCATAAGAAACACATAACACATCTGCATTCTTTGTCAGCCTTACAAAATAGACCTGTATTCTTTGTAAGCCCTACTGAAACAAGTAGTAAATTTGTATTTTTAGGTCAGCCGTTAAGAACTTAAAGTACACATGTTTTTCTTTGTTATTTGTCATCCTTATGTAAAAATAACATATACCTGTATTATATTTTGGCCATCCTAAACAAAAATGTGAAAATGCACATCAGTTCTTTTTTAGCCTTAAGGAAAATGACCACTGACTGGTTGAATACTGGACAGTGTCCCCACTCACATATGGAAAGCTCTTCCTTGCCTGGCACACCTGGAACGACCCATTCATGCAAATCCATCCCTTAATCCACCTTAAATCTGCCATGGGCTGGCTCACAAGTTTTTCTTACAGGGATAAGCGTTTGTTGGGGACCACAGGCGCGTGCTGAAAAGAACAAAAGACAAATCCTGTGGCCGTAATTGCACTGGGGATTGTGGCTTTGGGCTGATTGCTGTCTACTCTGTAGCGATAGGTGGTGGCTAAGTGAGACCTGTTGTCGGAGATGGCTGGGTCTCGGGTTGTTCCAAGGTGAGGTAATGGTAATGGAAGGGCAGTGCCATGTAGTACCAGTGGGTACAAATCAGGTGGGAGGAACAGGCGTGGTGG
>JADBJO010001762.1:72500-95000 GCA_016801955.1 Conus betulinus
AGACTGAACAAGAAGAGGGAGGGTAGAAACAAGGTGAGATGGAAGGGGAGAAAGGGAGGAGGGGTAGCCTGGAGTAGTACTTCAAAAAAAGTCAATATAAACAAGTAATGATATGAACGAGAGCAGCCATGTGTAATACTCTTCAACCACACATACTATAAACTGCTGGAGTGTGGTACCGTAGTTGAGAAGATTGAATATTCACCGAGGGAACTGAAGTGTATGTGAAAAGGAAAGGGAAGACATGGGGTCTGTTTTCTACTGCAGCTAGCCAAGGTCTTGCCCCAGAGTTGCACAGAGTTGCCTGACCTTAGCGCCAAGGGGTGGAAAAAGAAAGAGAAATATTCTGAGAGACACCCCCCACCCCCCACCCCCCCCCTCCACTAATCAGATGTCATGCAGCTTCGCCTTAAAAAAAATGGAGGGGATGGGGGGAGAAGAGTATGGGAATGGAGGGGGTGAGTATGGGGAAAAGGTTAAGAAGGGGAGTGGAGAGTAGGGGGGGGGGGAAGGCGGAAGAAGGGAGAAAAAAGAAAAAAACACTGTGTTACATTTAAACTTCTTTTTTGTCATCACACACACACACACACACACACACACACACACACACACACACACACACACACACACACATACACATGTATACACGCCTATAGTGCCTAATAAGTGTGCATACGCACAAGTTTATTTTCTTCTGATAAATATTACACTCCACAGGGTTTTTTTTTTTTTTTAACCTAAACCTTTCCATGTGAAAAACCTACAAAGTCAAACAAAGTGGGCATGAGATATCGAAATCAGTCAGAAGATATCTGAAGAGCAAGAACAACAGAGAATGCATGTGAGTGTGTTCACAGACATTTGCTGACATGTTTGTCCTGTGTACAGACCTAAGTACATGTACTACTACAGCATGTGCTTATCCTGTGTGCAGGCCGCAGTACTACTATAGCATGTGCATGTGTGTGTGTCCTGTGTACAGACCTCAGTACTACTACAGCATGTGTGTGTCCTGTGTACAGGCCTCAGTACTACTACAGCATGTGTATGTTCTGTGTACTGGCCTCAATACTACAACAGCATGTGTATGTCCTGTGTACAGGCCTCATACTACTACAGCATGTGTATGTCCTGTGTACAGACCTCAGTACTACTACAGCATGTGTATGTCCTGTGTACTGGCCTCAATACTACTACAGCATGTGTATGTCCTGCGTACAGGCCTCAGTACTACTACAGCATGTGTATGTCCTGTGTACAGACCTCAGTACTACTACAGCATGTGTTGTCCTGTGTACAGACCGTCAGTACTAGTACTACTACAGCATGTGTTTGTCCTATTTCCAGACCTCAGTAGTATCACTAAAACATGTGTATGTCCTGTGTACAGACCTCAGTACTACTACAGCATGTGTATCCTGTGTACAGGCCTCAGTACTACTACAGCATGTGTATGTGTCAGTACTGTCCTGTGTACAGACCTCAGTACTACTACAGCATGTGTATGTCCTGTGTACAGACCTCAGTACTACTACTACAGCATGTGTATGTCCTGTGTACAGACCTCAGTACTACTACAGCATGTGTATGTCCTGTGTACAGGCCTCAGTACTACTACAGCATGTGTTGTCCTGTGTACAGACCTCAGTATCACTACAGCATGTGTATGTCCTGTGTACAGCATGTGTTTGTCCCTCTACTCAGTACTACTACAGCATGTGTTTGTCCTGTGTACAGACCTCAGTACTACTACAGCATGTGTATGTCCTGTGTACAGACCTCAGTACTACTACAGCATGTGTATGTGTCCTGTGTACAGACCTCAGTACTACTACTACAGCATGTGTATGTCCTGTGTACAGACCTCAGTACTACTACAGCATGTGTATGTCCTGTGTACAGGCCTCAGTACTACTACAGCATGTGTTGTCCTGTGTACAGACCTCAGTACTACTACACAGCATGTGTATGTCCTGTGTACAGACCTCAGTACTACTACAGCATGTGTTTGTCCTGTTTACAGACCTCAGTACTACTACAGCATGTGTATGTCCTGTGTACAGACCTCAGTACTACTACAGCATGTGTATGTCCTGTGTACAGACCTCAGTACTACTACAGCATGTGTATGTCCTGTGTACCAGGCCTCAGTACTACTACAGCATGTGTATGTCCTGTGTACAGACCTCAGTGGTACTACAGCATGTGTATGTCCTGTGTACAGACCTCAGTACTACTACAGCATGTGTATGTCCTGTGTACAGACCTCAGTACTACTACAGCATGTGTATGTCCTGTGTACAGGCCTCAGTACTACTACAGCATGTGTGTATGTCCACAGACCTCAGTACTACTACAGCATGTGTATGTCCTGTATACAGGCCTCAGTACTACTAGCATGTGTATGTCTTGTGTACAGACCTCAGTACTACTACAGAGTGTGTGTCCTGTGTACAGACCTCAGTACTACTACAGCGTGTGTATGTCCTGTGTCAGACCTCAGTACTACTACAGCATGTGTTGTTCTGTGTGCAGGCCTCAGTACTACTACAGCATGTGTAGTGGTCTGGTGTACAGACCCTCACACCAGTGACAGTGCAGCTCCACAGCACAAAAACTTACACCACATGGAGCACAGTAACAGCATGCTCTTTGTATATACAGAGGGGTTACTCTTGAACACATGTGGACGTTCTGCAAGTGCACACACACACACACACACACACACACACACACAGGCGTGCACGGGCTGAATGTACCTATACGCACGCACAGTCACTCGCACACCATGTGCTGAATGTACCTATACGCTACTGCCCCACGCGCGCAGCACACACACACCCACACACACACACATATATATACAATAGTAGTGGCATAGACTAAAGTAAAAAGAAAGTAGGTAGTTGAGGCTTAATCAGAATGCAGGTTAATGCTATGTCTTCTCCCTGAAGACATGCTGCCCTCCCATTCCTTCATTGATTGTTTGCCACTGTACACAGCGACTTCTTAGGTCAGCAGATATAGGTAGGTAGTTTTTATAGACTAACACAAACGACACGCACACCCTCTCCTTGACAAATCTGAAACTGTGACAGTGATAAACAGGAAGCTGTTTGGGAAGAATCATGGTCTCGGACAAGAACTTGTAACGGTACAGCACTGTGAACATTCAGCTGTTTTGCTTTGTGTTTGTTCCACAACAACCACAGTTTTGTTTTTTTTTTCCCTTTACATTCACATAAGTACCAAGTTAATATTTGGACATAACTGCCAGGCTGATTTTTTTAAAACTCCAAACAAAAGAGAATTCCTTTGAATTTCTTTAAGAAATAAGCAAATGAAAGAAGGGGGGAAAAAGGGGGGGGGGGGGGGGGGGGGGGGGGGGGGGGGGGGGGGGAGAAGAGGGGTATATGTATTAACACAAAGTTTGTGAAAATGTCTTTGCTGTGCATGTGTATCTTTGGGTGTTGTATCGACGTTTAAAACTGACCATTGTGGTCATTTACATGAGAAGGTAGCTTGCTGTATTATCCTGTTTGATTCAGTGATGCACCAGATGCTAAATTATAAGTCATATTGAATGACAGAAACACTGTTCTTTGTATAAGATCAACGGAGAAGACAGGTTACATGTTAACTTAGATGAAGTAAAAAAAAAAAAAAAACACCCACATGTGCATGACTTAATTTTTTTTCTCTTGAAGTATCACTTGGAATGTGGACTTTGAAACTTCTTTTTTCTTTTTATTTCACAAGTAATATAGTATAGTCGGCTCCAAATGCAGGTAGGCCTTTAGGCCTGTCGCCAATTCTTTTCAGGTTTCAGTTCTTTCCTCCAAGATCATTAATTTTGCACGAAATTCCAATAACAACATTCACTTTTTGCATTTCTGGTGGGAGAGAGGAAGAAGAGAGATTGGGAAGTGGGAGTGAAAGCGATGGGGCAGATACACAAATGTTTATTAAATTTCAGTGTATCCGCGGCGTCCAGTTTTGAAATGAAAAGAAAGTCCCATTTTCTGACGTAGTACATGCTTCACAGATATGTGTGCAGTTCACTTGATCTTCATGCCAGTGTGCAGTTCATGTGATTGTTATGTAAGTGTGCAGTTCATGTGATCTTCATGTAAGTGTGCAATTCATGTGATCTTCATGCAAGTGTGCAGTTCATGTGATCTTCATGAAGTGTGCAGTTCATGTGATGTGTTATACAAGTGAACAGTTCATATGATCATCATCATGTAAGTGTGCAGTTCATGTGATCTTCATGTAAGTGTGCAGTTCATGTGATTGTCATGTAAGTGTGTGGTTCACGTCGTCATTATGTAAATGTGCCTTTCCTAGCAACCTGTAGGGTGTGACTGCATCATATTAATTCAATAAATGTGCAATCAGCAAGTATAACTTTTTTTTTTTTTTCCCCTGGAGAAAATAGCTCTAAAATTTAGCAAACACACTTTTTTTTTTTTTTTCTTTTTTTTTTCTGAAAGCTTGATAATTTTTTTTCATTTAAAAACCTCTTCATGATTTACATGATGCACGATATTTTATTTGCCTCATAGAATACAAGGATAATTTTGATCAGAAGGTAATAATGACTGAAAGCCACACATGTGCATTGTCACACACCCCGGTACTCACGGACAAGCAATTTATGTACGAGACAAGAAATACATATTTCTCCGTATCAGGGTATACCAGTACAGATCAGTATGTTTATAATGTTTACATACACAGGCATCAGTGAAGGTATTCTAAGCAGACTGTTGTGTATTAACAAATTAAAAAAAGAAAAGAAAAAAAATTAAAAAAAGAAAGAAAAAAAAAAAAGAACCACCTTTTCCATGTTTCCCCCAACGTTAACTCCGTTCTTTCCATGCAGACGGCAGTTCTTCTACAGCTGTGGTCGTGAGACTCCCATCTGGACCGTGTCCAACGGCGCCAGGGAGTGCACCGAGCGTCCTCGCACCACCGCCCTAGCCGAGCACAGGAAGTACCACCCGACTTCCAGGGGGAGAGACCTATTCAGAGCGTGGTCAGCGCTGCTGCTCGCTTGGCCCAAAGCGTCTGAGCATGTGACAAATCTTGCCACACCCAACCCCGACCAGACGGACCGTTCCGCGAGCCACAGTGGCCAGTAAGTAGCTATGGGGACGGATGCATTGATCAGGTGGTGGTGAACACCTTCACCCTGCCGTTGAAGGTGAACGTTAGAACGCTTACATCTTTGTAGTCATGTGCCTTCGGTAGAAATTGCATTATGTCAGTGGATTCTATTGAGGGGACATTGTCCCTAAGTATGGATCTTGTATGATGATAGGTTGTAAGGAAATAAAAAGACCAAGTCGCTGCCCAGAAATACAACTGCTGCAAGTCTGAAAATCAAATTTTACAGGAGAGGGAAAACACTGATTCTTTATCCCCACAAGATACACTGCGAGCTGACTTACGGTACAAGTATTTTGATAACAGCATGTTTATTTTTAGGATAATATGATTGGGACTTGGCTTCGTTATGCCCCTTGGTCTGCTCTTATAGCATACCAAAAATCTAAAAAATGCGAAACATTTGAGATACAGCAGTTGCATTTCCCAGCGGCAAACTGATTGCTGACACTTGCACAAACTTCTTCTCTAGCTGCGCAGGAGTGATTGGGAAGCCACACTGAAGAATACATCAGGTTTTTCCAGTTCTGTCGGTTGTATGCATCAAGACTTGGGTCTCAGCAAAATGTTTTCACGCACGCATCTGCTCCTCTGTGTCGTCAGTCTATCGAGCTTTTTTTTTGTTTTTTTGTTTTTTCTCCCTCACCAGGTCCATGGGGATTATTCAATGAAGGCCATTGCATCGTACCACATGACCATCAGTATTCAGTTTTCTTTTCTTAACTGATGCCAGTAGATCTTCCTGCTGTGTTATGTGTCATTGATTGTCTGATGCAATGGTGATGTGAGCAATGTATTTGTTTTGTATCTTGACGTATCGCCTCAGTTTGATGGCTTAGATTCTGCTGTCCAGATCCACTGTGGAGGATCATGTCTCACCTGCTTACAGGTAAGGTGGAATACACCAGTGTGCACAGGACCCCGATCCTGTGTTTCACAAAGATGTTCTGGTCCTTCCACGCAAGATTTAGTCTGGACAGAACCGAGGTCTTTTCCCTTGGAGCTAATAATGGATCCCAGTAGTTGACTGTTCACCGGTTTCTGGGTTTAGTTCAAGACAGATGAATCAGTATTGATGGCGGTGTTGTGGCTGGCCATCACCTTGGTTTTCGTGGTGCCGATTCCCATGTCATCATACCTTGTCGATGTTTCATCCAGTCTAACAAGCTTGTCCACTTTCTGCCAGCTCACTGTCATCTGCAAAGCTAAGGTTTGTGATGACTCTTCCTCCAGTGCTGACTGCCGGAACTGTCTTGAAGCACAGCAGTCCTGATACATTGCAGGGATAAGTTTGAAAACTGTGAAAGATAGAAATAAGATGACAACCTCGAACTGAAGATTGGAACCATTCTCTAATAGCAACCTGTATAAGCAGTGCACTGATCGATTGGGTACCATTCTGGATGATGTGGATCAAACTTTTGCCTGCTGTCAGTATCTTCACTGTCGCTCCTGCTTGACCAAGGGGTACGGTTGCAAAGTGAAACGACTGATGAAATCTAAACAAATCAAGTTTGTCTCGGTCAAGTATCTTGTCCTGTGGCCCTGGGCACCTCCTGACTTTATTTAAGATTTGTTTAGACCAAAGGGAAAGTAAAAGTAAAGTTTAGTGCAGGACTTTCCTTGCACATTCCTCAGTGCTCAAGTTCACCCATTCTTTTTTCAGATGTTTTCTGTGCCCTGTGCCCTGCATTTTGTTGGCACTAACCTTATAAAAACACCCCAACATGAAAGACAGAACTGGGTATAGAAATCACGTCATACATGAACAGAAAAAAAAAAAAAAATAACTGAAAATCCCATCTGTTGTAGCATCAGCCATGATGCTGTTGATATATGGCTTGCTTCTTCAAGGCATGTCTTATGAATTAGGCGACATCAACCACACAAAGTGTGACAGAAATTGAATAATGTGGAAACAGATATTAGGGAATCAAGAATCTCTGTCACGTGTGTACTTTCTCGAAATTCTTTGTTCACATATGCGTCATACAATGATACATGAACCAGAAAAAAAAATAACTGAAAATCCCATCTGTTGTAGCATCAGCCATGATGCTGCTTGAATATGGCTTGCTTCTTCAAGGCATGTCCTATGATTTAGGCAACATTAACCACACAAAGTGTGACAGAAATTGAATAATGTGGAAACAGATATTAGGGAAATCAAGAATCTGTCACGTGTGTACTTTCTCGAAATTCTTTGTTCACATATGCGTGCTTTATGATCTGCCGTGTGCCCAGATTACATTTTACATAATTCACATGTGGTTGAACAGAGGTTTGGTCACTTGTTTTCCTGTGGTGAAAAATAGGATAGAATAATCAACACCTGCATGGTTGCTTGGGCTTATACACCTTGTGTGCTGGTAGTCGTGTCGTCGTTTTTCCATAGATGTTTTGCTTGATGTTCTTCATGTTTGAATTATGTCCCAGTGTGGTCTCACATGGTTGGCTGGGATGAAGATAACTATTAAGATAGAGAAGTGTCCCAGGGTGTATTCAAGGCACAACTGGTCTCATCACCTTCATCTTTTCTGCATATCACAGGAGATATTTGTAATGAGGACAAAGCTGCAAATACCTTGATTTCAAACCACAGTGTCTGCACATGCTGTTGGTATCTGTACAGTTTATTCTGGGTATCTGAAAACCGAAAGCAGCCTGAATTGAACTGCTGTGAACTTGGTTTTCATAGTCAATGTACATGAATGCAATTTGGGGCCTGGTGGTATTGAAGTCGCCATGTCCTGTTCTTTTCCAGTTACTATGCTAGTACTCCTTTGCCTTTTATGTGAATGTGCAGGTGTCTGATCCAGTTTCTATGCTAGTACTCCTTTGTCTTTTTATGTGAATGTGCAGGTGTCTGATCCAGTTTTCCAAATCTTTGTCTTTTTATGTGTGTGCAGTGTCTGTCTGAACAGGCCAAATCATGGTGGCATCAACTCGTTGCATGGCGGGCCAAACCTTTGGCTGAAGGTTTCCAGCATGCCAGGGAGGTGGAATGGCCCGTGTCCAAGGCAGCCAAGCGTGCCCAGGCTTCTGGACGCCTGATCGAACTGGCCAGGCCCATCTCTCGCGCCAGTATGGACCACCTGCAGTTCAACCCCAACGCCTTTGCTGTCAAAGAGTCGGCGCTGAAAGGCGGCATACCCCGTCGAGTTGAGGAGTTGGCCCAGCCCATCAACAGATAATCGACATACACGGACTCCTCCAAACATACAATGAAATGATTTAACGAAAGAAACTGTTACGCTTAGGATTTCACTTTACTTATTTGACATCCACTTTGTTGTCGTTTTACGATGAGTTCTGATCGAAATACTAGAATCTAGAAAATTGTTTCTGGACAAGAACTAAAATCTTGGTCAGCCATTATCATAGATTTGTTATTGTTGTTGTTAATGTTATTGAAACGTTTTGAGAGAACATGTTTTAAACTGGTATGGGCTGAGAATTTTATCGTTTTGGATTTGGCACCTTTTGCATATCAGGGAGGGTCAACTGATGATACAATTTTAGTGAGGAAATACACACCTTTTAAAATATCAGATCAAATACTTTTCGTATTGATTCCATATACCATTTTCCTTGTCAGAATGATGGAGAAATTGATTGTTCTGAAGAGAATCTACAGATGTGATAAAGATGTGGAAACTGGTTAACAATTTAACCAGTTTTACTACTTCATAACTTGTTGGTTTGTGCGTGTCAATATTTTATCAGTTTAAAATCATATGACAATTTCATCATTCTGAAATTCTTTTGGATGGTTGCAACTCCAGTCCACAGTCGTAATTTATTCCCACAGAAAATGTTCTTCCCCCTCCCCCCTCACATGTTTGACTCAAAGAAACATGCTGTACATCATTTTTATATTTCTATCTCTAACGAAACAAACAAAAATGTAAAGTATCATTTATTTAACTTAGCCAAAATGCGTAAACATTTGCATATATTACAAGACAGCTACAATCTACATGGCAAATTGCGAGCACATCTGTGTGTGTATGTGTGTGTGACAGAGAGGGGACAAGTGCGCGAGAGAATTTGCATGCACACCAGCATTGTAACATGCAAACTTCTCACATCTATGGTCAGTTGAAATCTCTTCTTCTGCTAAAATATTTCCATAATTTTTTTTTTGTTTATTTTTGCTTTGTCCCAGATCCAAATTCTGAAAAATGAAAAAAACTGCGATACATTTTTATAATTATATTTTCAGCATCCCTGTCAGCCTTCCTCATATAATTTATTTAAAAAAAAATCTCAATGTGATTATTCCTGTTGGCAATCAGTATTATTAGACCATCTGAAGCTGATGTTTAGAACATTTTTTTTTTTTAACCAGACTGTTTGGCAAGTGAATGTTCTGTCAGTTCTGATCAATAAGATGCATGCAAGGAAATAAAACAGTGAAATTTCTCTCATCTGTTCAATCAAGATATGAATATGCATTTACTCTACAGCATGTAAATGCTTACCAGATTTGCTGGAGAAGGTTATCAAACATGAAATCACTGGTTATTATGCATGAAACTGGACAATGTGTTAAGGGAGAAGTCAGTGACTTGAATCACTTGTTTTTATATATATATGTATATGTATATATATGTTTTCTCCAACAGTATTCATCATGCATCTGATCAGTTTACTGCTTTATTTAAAGCCAGTATTAATCTGTGGATATAATTGTTCTATGCTTTATTATACATTTTTCCCCAAGTCAGAGCCTTGTTGTTCCTATTTACAGGTGAAGTAATACATGGTGAAAATTCTAAATCCAACAGTATTATGTTGCAAACTCTATGCATGTCTGTATGGTTTTTGCTCTGGAGTGTTCAATGCAATAAAGAGTGCTTCTGTTTTTATTCATCGTCTGTGTGCACCTGTGTGTGTGTGTGTGTGTGTGTGTGTGTGTGTGTGTGTGTGTGTGTGTGTGTGTGAACACATTCTTTGAATGTAATGATATTTAATGTGAACTGTATGCATGAATTATCACAACTCTCCATTACTCTTGCATACTTATTCTTCAGTGGCGACTTACAACACAAAAAAAGGTTAGCTGACGCTTAGGCATAGACAGCACATATGACTTGCAGTAAAGCTGACAAGATTGTTTAAAGGCCAGATCATTTTAAGTCTGATCAAGTTAACAGGTACCCCTGTAAAAGTGTGTAAACTGTGTCTAAATAGCTGGTCAATGGTTTTCCCATACTGAGGGTTTAATTAAACAGTAAAACACTGACCCCCTTTTTTCTTCACAATCACATTTATTTGAAATGAATATGTACAATAATCTAATGATCGTGTCATTCATTCCATTCCAACTTGCACACTTCCAGTTCTCTTTCACTCACTCCCACTCTGTATCGCTGACCCCCTTTTTTTCCTCACAATCACATTTATCTGAAATGAATATGTACAATAAACTAATGATTGAGTCATTCATTCCATTCTAACTTGCACACTTCCAGTTCTCTTTCACTCACTCCCACTCTGTATACAAGTCATGATGTCGCCTTGGAGGCAAGGTAAGCGTTGTACTGTTCTGGTATACTGCGGAACACGCGGATCTTGCGCGCTATCTGCTTGGGAGTGTCCTGGTAATAGTTTTCCTCATCTCTGGCCATGGCCTGCAAATCACAATGCATGCATCAAAATAAGTCTCACCTGCCATTAATATCTCACTCTTCAGTCATAATCATGATAATTGCTTTTCAGTTACTTTTATCTATCCATCTGATAATCCCTTTGTTCCCGCAAACACCACACTGAGAAAACATAATTCCTTTGTTCTCCTTAATACCACATTAAAACAAACCATTACGAAGGCATCATCCCAAGCAAACAATCTATTATTAGGGCAACACGTAAACCAATTCCTGAATTTCCGTCATATACTGTACACACAGCAAACAGAAAAGCATCAACTCTGGAGTTCAAATGAATCAAAAAAAAAAAAATGGATAGGGGGTGGAAAGCTATAGAATCTAACAGTAAATCCTGTTTGAAAATTGTAAGCTCATTCTGAATCCCACATGTGCAGCCACACCCAGGGGCCACCCTGTCACAGTATCAACTTAGTCTGTCTTCAGGGAGCAGTCACTATCAGGTTGTCAGTACACAACTCATCACTACATGGCTGCTGAGTCCCTTCTGTGCTGCCTGTAGTGACTGACATATACAGCATAATCTACAGTCCCTTTCTAAAGGCTTCATCACAGAGCCAGCATGAGAGAGCCTTCCCCTGTAATAAGGACACCATGCCCACCCAAGGACCGCTCCCATGAGTTTACTGACACTTCAGGACCTTGACAGGAGCCAGCCACACCCATGGATGCAGAGAGGAACTGGAAACTGAGGCCACCACAGGAGTCAGGGATGAAGGGACACATTTTTTTTTTAAGCTGATGACCAGTGAAGATGACCTATGGAGTTCCTTTCCAACCAAGACTACAAGTCTGTGCTCTATAATGACCAGTGAAGATGACCTATGGAGTTCCTTTCCAACCACGACTACAAGGCAGGTCTATGCTTTACCATTCCTTTCACAATCCATCCCAGTGTCAACACAGCCCGACAGCTACAGACATACGAGTTTTTGGTACAAACATTTGAGATATCCTCTTTGAGATGCATCCATTAGGAAGATGACATGTGATCAAAATCATGAAAATCCCATAAATGTTTGTCTCTGTAAGGACTCTAGCCCACACTGTTCAAACCAAGATATGCCGACTGTTGCATTATGCTGACTTGTTGCAAATTTGAAACCTGTCAAAGGATTTGCTAAAATTCATCATTTTAAAATGTATGCATCACATCTATGACTGGTTAAGTGATTCCATTCAATGCCAATGGAAAGTAAAAGACTGTGGCTGAAAAAAAATATTGTGAAGAGCTTTTCAATTTGGTCACAGGATAACTGCGCGACAAACAAACTTCTGATCTGTCCTTCTCTGAATGCAGTCAGAAGACAACACTGAAAGTGAAAATCATCACAATCTGGACATTTGCCTAGAGCTGTATAAATACTGTTAAATACGATGAAATTCTTGATTCTCTAGCGTAATTGTGTTTTTCCATTGGTCTCCACAAACGTAGATTGGTAAAAAGGTGCATTCACATTATGATGTTAAAAACAAATCAAATGAAACAGAGAAGCCATCGTCCAAAGTGCCTTCACTGCCAAAACCCTTAATTATACATACCTGTAACAGACCTTGCCTTGGACCTTCAAACCTCTACCCCCCCCTCCCCTCCTAACTCCTCCCTGTCAATCCCCATTTGAAAAACAATCCCACATATTCGGTTTTGAATAAAATCTACTTGTTAATGATTCTATGTGCAACACACTGAATTCTTTCAGTTTGCTGCTGGTAAAGAACACATAATTCAACCTGCTACAAATTCACATGCATGGCCTTTTCCTAGAGAAAACACACACAAACAGAGCATTATTAGGGAGAGTGGACAGGAGGACTGGCCGGAAGGAAGACCATAGAACAGAAACAGGGAAAGCAAGAAACAAAAACCGGGCATATAAGAGACAATCAGAGTGGAGGAACTGCGGAACAATGAACGACATCCATGCTGATTAAGTTTGACTCAAACCAACAAATCAAGTTTTCCCACTTACTTTATAGTCATCACCATACTTCTCCAGCATGGAGATGCAGAAAGCAACATCTGGCTCCGACAGCTTAAGCCTCCTGTCTTGGGGAAGAGCTGCTTCTGCCTCCAGGTCTGCAGGAAACAGAGCAACAACAACATGTGTAAATTCAGTATCCACCTTGTTGTTGTCATTGTCATTATCGTACCCTGGCTAAAAGACTCCAGGGATCATCCAAACAACCAAACTATTTGAACACTATGGTACAAATGCATCAGCTGTGGATGACAACATTACGTGTGTGACCATTTTCAAACATTACGTGTGTGAGCGTTTTCAATTACCCTGCCACATGGGCAGCCACACTCTGACTTCGGGGGATTTTGGAGACTGATAATGTTATGCTAGGAGCTTGTCACAACTGAAGACAATCTGCATAACTACGCAGAGCATAACATAACAACACTTTGATGCAGCCTTGGTGTTCTAGCCTATGTCAGTTGGCCTTACAGAGCCTTAAGCCAAGGCTGAGTATCCGCATTAATATCAACTCTCTCTATTGGTTTACTTACAGTCATCAGTATGCTTGATTTGTTTGTCCATTTTGTTCAGTGGAATCGTAAATTTTTCTTTGAAGTTTGATTCAGTTTCTGCCTGCAGTCGCCTGATTTTGAAACTACAGTAGAAGAGTTGTACCTGCAATCTTGTACCTAGGATAGTATAAATTATCTGATATAATGAGCCTTCCTGATGCCATTATCATTTGCTTATGTTTCAAGTGCAATCAGATGTGTTTTACAAGCGCACAACAATCATCACACACACACAAACACCTTCACACATACACACTCAGGAAGCATGTACCATCTAGAGAGACAGAGTTTTGCAAAGACAAAAACAGAAAATAAGTCACTCTGCTTTTAGCTGCAATGATTTGCAAGTGAGACAAATCTTCCATACATGCTTTTGATGGCAAGTTGGAATGTTTGCAACATCTTTCCTTCTGCGACAGAAAGGACAGCAACAATGTCTTTTCTTAAAAACAAAAATTTTGATACAAAAATAACAACACTGACACTTCTTTTCCTGAATAAAATTTCAAACAAACAAATCAATTCTGGAAAGAAAACATACACTGTGTGCCATCCTAAATGTATTTAAAATGGGTTTGACTGAACAGGAAATCCATTCTCACCAAGCAGTCGACACAGCATGTGTAATAATACTACAATGAATAAGGTGCAATATTTGGTGAATGTGGCCCCTCGGTATACCCTGGTTTTATCAATTTTACGGATGTCAGTAGTCAGTCACCATATATGAACTGTTGTGAATTTATAACTATGTATGCACATTTTGCAGTCAGTCATTTATTAACATAATTTTCTTCTTCATAGTGACAGACCTGTCACAGGCATGCGCGCATGTGTGTGTGTGTATGAGTGTGTGTGTGTGTGTGTGTGTGTGTGTGTGTGTGTGTGTGTGTGTGTGTGTGTGTGTGCACGTGTATGTGTGTATATGTGTGTGTGTGTGTGTACGTGTGTGTGTGTGTGTGTGTGTGTGCGTGCGTGCGTGCGTGCGTGCGTGAGTGCGTGCGTGCGTGCGTGTGCGTGTGCGTGCGTGTGTGTGTGTGTAGGGGGGTGTGTGTGTGTGTGTGTGTGTGTGTGTGTGTGTGTGTGTGTGTGTGCGCGCGCGCGCGCGTGCACACACGTGTGTATGTGTGTGTGTGTGAGCCATGACATTGTTAAGTATCTGCCTGTCAAAATGAACTGAAACTCACACTGACAAGCAACAATCCTTAGAGTGTGGACCCAATGACTATGGGTACTCAACCACAGTTGATGACATCGGGTATCATCATAAGCCAACTGTCTGCGCGAGTCAACATACACTGTTAGTTCATTGCACATCTGTTACTCCTCGTCAAAAAACCCTCTCTATCTCTTTAAAACAACCGTATAACAGACTGCAGCTGTTCAGGCATTAGACCTGTCCCAGATGAAGAAGTGTTTCTGTGCTTGCCTGACCAGCCAAGACTTACTCATATGGGAAGTTCCAGCTGACAGACATTTCCATTTGGCTGAAAAGGCTTTTATGATTGACAAATATTTTCCAAACTGACTGCAACATACCTTCCATCACGTGCATCTTTTGTCCTTTCTTTTTGCCCTTCTTGCTGGTACCCTCAGCTGAGTCTTTTGGGCCAAGCAGTTCCTGAAATCAGCACCAAGAAAATGACTGGCCAATCAGAAAAAGAAGAAAAAAAAAAAAGGATCTACTTTTAAATGTCATGCAACCGTTTCCTTGAACTTTTACAACTGACATTTTTAAACTTACAGATCTGTCTGTCATTTAGGTCCTTGGCTGCAGTTAGCAAGTGGTTGAAAATCAAATGTCATCAGTAAAATTCTAAAAACATATTTCATGAATTAATATAATAAATACATAAGTGACCACAAACTGTAACAGAGTGAGAGTCACAGACAGAAAGAAAAAGTTCAGGGGGGAGATATGCTTAGAAGGGATGCATCTATACTTCTGCAGATACGTAAGAAGAAAATCTATGCTTCAATAATTCCATACAAGTAAACTTTAAATAACTACTATGGTATTTGCTACCTCTGACAATTTTATTTTAAACAATCATATTGTTCATGTATACACCATGATAATTTGACTCTAATTTGATCTGTAAAACTATAAAGTTATGATTTACACAACTTGTAAAACATTAAGTTGTACAGGTTTTAATTTCTGTACATCAGTCATTGCAATGGTCAATTCCAGAAAAGTTTGCGTTTTGCCTTGGATACCTTACCTTTGCCATTGGGATGTGAAGCGTCTTGTTCACATTTGATGACAACCCCATTTCTTGAAAATTCATGGACAGACTTTGCTTGCTGTTCCAGGCATTTTTTTAATCTGTGTGCTGGGGAAAAAAGGAAATAAATCAGCTTAAGTTCTGAACTTTCCTTAAGCTTAACAGTTTCTTTTCTTTTTCTTTCTCTACAGCACAAACATTGTACAGAAACAGACTTAACCCCTTCACTGCTACCATATTTTGCTAAGTCCCATGCTGGATGAAACAGAAAGAGTGTTGAATCATGACGAACAGTGTTCGTCAACTGAGCATTGTAGATAGCACTTTTTATGACAAACGCCATTCGTCAACAGTGCAGTGAAGAGGTTAAGCAAAAGCTTCTTTTCTTTTTTTTTTCTCTACAGTACAAACACTGTACACAGGAACAGAATTAAGCAAATCAAATGTTGACACTGCACAATGTGTTAAAACACGTCTCACCTGTCATCAATGTCTCAGTCTTTAGCCAGAATGGCTTTCAAGTTAGTTTCACTTTTATGGAAGTGAAAACCAAACTTAAAATGTGGCTAAGGAAAGGGGGAAAAAATCATTAAAAAATAAATCATAGACTGATAGAGACACCAATAGGGCTCTCTCCACAACCAAAAAGGAAGAGAAAATCTGGGGACCAACTGAAAAAAGTAAAACATGTATCACATTGTTTAAATAGCAATATGAGTTAAGGTTATTTAAATAGCAATATGAGTTAAGGTCATACTTTATTTCAAACAGGAGGGCATGAATTATCTCTTACACTTCTACAAGTTCTTGCAAATAAATGTTCAATTCATGCATGTCTATGATTATAATATGAAAAGAAAAATCAAAATATTTGTCTTACAAAAAATAAGTAAAACAAAATAAAAGAAAGGAAAAAATATCAAGGTCATAGCACAGCTCTCAGTCTTAGACTCTTACCAATTTGTGATTGACTGAATTTGAAAAGTCATATCCCAAATCTTGACTGAATGAGATTGGTTTGATTGAGATTTTTGGGTTTCTTTCTTTGAATTTATAGTTTTTGATTTGTTTTAGTTTTGTTTTGTTTTCTTACATCAACTGTTCAGAAGGCCATTTTACGGCAAAATGCAAACTTAACAAAAAATCTAACTAGCATTCAAGAAGAACAGTAAATAAGACACTGAAACTCTTTCTATTTGAGATGAGAAACTGGTTTGTTTTCTTTCAACAGCCAACATACTTCTGGAAATGTGAATTTGTGATAAACATACAATTAAAAGACTGTGATGTCCGATATTTTAATGACCAGAAACACCAAATGCATTTTAAAATGTCAAAACTTGACCCCCAAAATTTCTGTTATGTTTACTGTTGCGGTTCGATAAATATGCTTGTATTAAATAAAAGCAGCTTTGGTAAGATAAACTGAGGAATTTGTAAGGTCTTCAAATTTCTGATTTCTCTCGATGATGAGTAAAAGACTGCATGCTGTGAAACCTGCCTGATCACTCATCTTGTACTGTCAAATGATGGTATGAGCGAGTTCTTGCGACAAGGCTTAAACACTTAGCTGCGTTAGCATCAAATCTAGTGCTCCACTTCTCAGTCCACATTTCCAGCATTTGATGCCTTCCTGCACTGTTTAGATCTGGCCCCCCCATGAAACTTTTTAAAGTCCATTTCTCTTTAGCCATAAGAGACAGTCATCTGAATAAAGTCAGATCTGAACTTGGACATAAGGAAAATGATTTGTCTGACACTAGTGACAGAAAAATGTGTTCAGTTCAGTTCAGTTCAGTTCACTTGGGACTTTAGATAGCCTCACTGAGGAATTTGTAAGGTCTTCAAATCAGTCTTAGACTCTTACCAATTTGTGATTGATTGAATTTGATTGATCAATTAAATTTTCAAACTTTTTAGTGTCCCAATCATCTTATAATAAACAGTGGTTGCATAATGCATGCATATGCTCAGGATATATTTTACTCTATTCTGTCAATCAAATTGGTATTTTAACATATTTAACTTTGCGTTAGTATCCAGAAGGTTTTTAAAAGTATTCAAATCTTTTGCTTTTTTAATAAGTGCAGGTAATTTGTTCCAATATGGTGCCACTACCGCTACCTCCATGCTCCTTTGAGTGAAAGACTGTAATGACTGAATTAACCTGTCACCAGGCTTTGCTCTGATGCCATAACTCATTAACTGTCCTTTTTTTTTTTTTAACAGTCTGACATATGTACAGGTAGAATTGTAAAAAACTGAAGTTCTTTTCCATTAACTGTCCAGTTTTTCGAACAGTCTGACATATGTACAGGTAGAATTGTAAAAACTGAAGTTCTTTTTCCATTTTAAAACCTCTACCAAACCGTTTCTACACCCTACTGAAACACAGTGAATGGCAGTTTGCATACTTGAAATCGGAAAATCAAATGGCCTTGGAAATTGTAATTAATACAAGTGTGCCATGACTTTCGATGAGCTCCTTGGCTCCTATTTCATGAATACAATGTTAACTCAGATCACACATCATCATCAAAATTCAAACTGGTAATTTTGTCTGGACACAAACTTTACGGAAATAACTGAAAATACCTAGTTGCCTGAATACAGTGAGGAAACATGTCATAATGAATTAAACTTCTTCAGTAATTTTATGGTGAATACACTCATACACTTTGGAAGAGACTTCCATAGTAATTCATCACAAATATTACCAGTGTATTACTGGAGTTTTCTTTGACTTGTCCCATTGTTTTCTTCTATCTTTCGTGTAGTTGAAAGACTTCTTGACCTTCTTTGGTTTGCATTTTTTTCCGAATCACACTTACGCACATCCACACACGCACGTTTCCTCGTGTCTGTTCTTACAAAGCTTTCACTTCCGGTTTCAAGCAAAGGGAAACGACTCCAAGTAGCAGTAGGCTACCAAAAAATATCAGAGACGTGAAGTCTCTGAAAATATCAAGGTGAGGAAGCATTTTTCACAGCACAATAGTTGTTGTCCAAAATCATAAATCTTTGTTTTCAAAGCTTTATTCTGCCTGCGTCAGAGACAGAGGTGTGAAAGGTTTTTTATTTTCGCTCATGACATCGCAACTTTCTCTGGAATTGTTGCTGTTACTGCGGTATTTCACACAGTTCTGAATTGGTATTTGATTAGTTTCTCAAAGCAGTATGAGGAACTTCACCGATTTCTCATTAATAATGATTTACAGAGTTCGAATCTTAGGCTACGTGTGCACAGTTAGCGACATGATGTACTCAAAGACAATTACAGTAACAGTAGACACAAACGCGCGTGTGCGCGCGCGCGCGCACCCCCCCCCCCCCCCCCCCCCCCCCCCCCACACACACACTGCACACACACACATGCACACACACACACACACACACACACACACACACTCTCTCTCTCTCTCTCTCTCTCTCTCTCTCCTCCCCCCCTCTCTCTCTCACCCCCCCCCCCCCCCTTTCACACACACACACACACACACACACACACACACACACACACACACATTCACAAATACACTGACACATATTCTCACACGTCCCCCTCTATTTCACTTTACTGTCTGAAATCACTGAATAGACATTGAATTTTAATGAACGAGTGAATAAACTTACACACACACTTCTACTGTTAAAGGGACACAATTGATTTTTTGATCACTCGGACACATAACTGAAAAACAAAAGGAAACACACACACACACACACACACACACACACACACACACACACACACACAAGCACGCACGCACACATGTGTGCGCAAAGATATGGTTAAGGGAAGGGAGGGGGGTGTCACTCTGATAGTATTTATTAATGTAGAATTTTAAAGTGAGGATCAAAATGATGCTTTGTCACCAAATATGGGGATCACAAGTGAAAATTTTTGGTCAGTTATGTTCTGCACTGAATGAATGATGCTTGTAAAAAATTACACACACATGACCAGCCACCGTGGCGAAGTGGTTAGCATCGCGGACTCCCGGCTGGGAGGGTCGTGGGTTCGAATCCCATCAGAAGTCATGTGGGGTTTTTCTGCCCCGACCGGCTCCTACCCAGAGTTGAGTTTGCTGCGGACTCAGTTGGGAAGACTGGGACCACACAGTCGAGTTTCATCCACTTAATGGATGCGTTTCTGAGAGTGTTGCTCAAATTTCCTGACCAACACTGCAGGTGTCTGTATCTCTCGGGCCTGGTTGACGCCGGGATATATTATGAAAGGAAGCGTAGAGTACAGCCCTGTCATGTAGTCTCAGACCGAAATGGAAATCCGTAGCATCATCATAATCATCCTCATTCTCATCGATCAGCATAAAAAAAAAAAATGTCTCAAATTCTGTGGCCCTTCATGCCCTGATCTCATGGTGACCTCAGTTTTGATGTCCTCTCCACGTCTGTGGCCTTGGTTTGGTTCTGTCGGGTCACCGGTATCGGCGAATCCATGGGGACTGTCGTTGGACGGACGTGGTGGCGCCCTCCGGAGGGAGAGCTCACTCACGCCGGCTCCGCGACTAAGCATTATTGTCGTCAGTAGGGGGCTTAGTAGGTGGTGTCCTGCGTATGTTAGATTAGAACAGGCGCCACTGAACACCACTGAAGTGACTCGGCAGCAGTGCAGTGTCTCCTCCGGTGGGTTGCCTCTTGACGACTTGACATTGACTGCTGCCTGTGGATTGCCGGTGCCCGGGGCTGCGGCGGGGCCGACCAGGCCGTGGCTGTGGACAGGGTGTCGGAATGAGCGGCGTGAGTGCACTGCCTCTGAGGTGGCGCAGAGGTTGGGACAAAAAAAAAAAAAAAAAAAAAAAAAAACACACACATGCACACACACACAGACAAACACACACACACACACACACACACACACACACACACACACACACACACACACACACACACACACACACACACACACACACACACACACACACACACACACACACATCAATGTTCACTTTGACTTTTTGTGTGTTGGATGTGCTTCATTGTATGTTTCAATAATGAATGATACCTGAATAAAACCACTCAAACAATTGGATCCTTTGGCGCATGTGAAACCGACTAGTCTCTGCCATTTCACAGTGTACTAAGAATCACTTATTGTCATTACAGATTTAAACAGTATTTCAAAATAAAACTGTACCTTATTCAGAGCTTGAAATACCCACCCTTCTAAATGTCGAAAAAAAAAATTAAACTTGATGGTGGATAAGTAGAAATGCTCTTTCTTTCTCCCTTTTTCAATTTTTCTCACTTCAGACCTCCAACCCCCCACCCCACCCCCACCCCCAAACTACCATCCCTATCCCTCTGTTTTTCTCAGAACAAACCCCAGCAGATCTTTGTGAACTAAATTTTTTTGGTTTTTAATGTGCATTAGTGACAAGAAAAGAAATAGGAGAGAGAAAGAGAGTGAGAGAGAGATTGTGAAGACTGAGAACAGCATAGTGATTTTATAACTTAGTTTAAATCAGTCCAGGAAAGTTTTGGGGTAACATGACAATTTATCCAAACAGGTACTTGTCTAATGCACTCACACATGTATGTATCGTGCTATGGGAAGAACCACTTGTGGTGGTGATTTGTGATTCAGGACTGCCCAGACTGAGGTTGCTATTCAGTGCTGTTTGTCACCCAAAATCATGCCAACAATGGAAGCATTGCTCACTCCAGCTATGGAAACACTTCTCTGCTGAAATCACATTTTGGAACTACCTCAGAGCCCAGCCAGAATCCACATGTGTCAAAAGTCTTCTTTGGGGCATGCTTGTTCTAACCCTGATTCTACCCCTTTTAGAAAGCAAAAGCCTTCATGCTAACCTGCGTGGTAATAGCCATGGCCTGCACTTGCATAGTCCACATTTTATATGGCAAGGTTTGATTCTGTAGTACATTGTTTAATTGCAAGTTTTCCATGTATTTCCTGTAATTTTATAACACGTTTGAAAGGTTATTGAACATATACATGAAAAAAAAAAAGCAGAGGGAGCGAAAAAGCGCTGGTCATTCAAGCACAATGTAAAGGCATGTGTCACAGTTTCCATTCCATCCCACAATTTTTTATTTCACTGCAGTCTTTTATTATCTTCTTTCCCCCGGAACTGACACTGGCCCTTAACCTTTTTGTAAGCGGTATATGTTGTTTGTGAGGTGTCCCCCAGTATAATATTTGTATCATGAAGTAAAAGAAAATAATGATAATAGTGTCTCTGTCTAAGGCATCGGGTGTTGTTTGTTTCAGCGTGAAAGGCAACCTAGCCATGGAACGTCTTCAGTCTGTTCAGCATGTGATAGTGGTGTTGTCGGGGAAAGGTGGAGTGGGTAAGAGTACTGTGGCTGTACAGCTGGCTCTTGCCTTGAGGAACAAAGGCAAAAAGGTGAGAACGGTACTAAAAGAAAATAGTGTCAAATACAGCAATACTGATTTACGTGGAAGATTGTTAGTTAGTCTTGCTGACGGAAAAGAAATCAAGGGATGTATATTTTGTGGTGGTGTTTTTTTTTTCTTCTCTTCACTCATTATATGACAGCATTAGTGCAATGGAAGAAACTGGACGTTTTTTTGTTTTTTTTCAATCTTGAATAATTTAATCACTGTCCAATTCCAAACTTACATAAGAATGGTCTTGTTTATTTTTCCTATTTAGATAAAACACTCTCATCCTCTATGCGGTGTGTTTACTGATGTTTACTGGGGGAGTGTTGTAATAACAGTATTATGGGGACCTGCTTCTGGCAAATCTTGATCTTAAAGTCTGCAAGACATCGGAGTTAGCAGGCATAAAGTACAGAGCCATCTCTAAATCAGTTAACAAAATGGCCATGGTGTCATCCGAACATTTGCGGCTAGTCAGTAAAGGGAGGTGAGGCAAGAGGTGAGTGT
>JADBJO010001762.1:97500-120000 GCA_016801955.1 Conus betulinus
GCACACACGCACTCTCACACGCGCGCACACACACACACACACACACACACACACACACACACACACACACACACACACAAATGCATACACACACTCTCACACACACACACACACACACACACACACACACACACATACACATACATGTATTACTGTTGCTCATGGGCTCTCTCTGTCAAGAAAATTCCATACACACACACACACAAGATTGACTAAACTGGTTTTTAAACATTCCCTCTACTCAATTATTTTTGCGCCACACGATACAGATAAACACATTACAGGACGAAACACAATGCATTTCGACCTGTTGGGTCTCCTTCAGGCAAAAACAAAATGAAGAACATTTAGGACAATGAAAATGAAGAATGAGAAACCACTTATCTTCTCATATTCGGCACAAAATAGCTGTTGGATGAAAAACGAGGCCACAACATTTCAGATTTGTTTTTGAAATCGGAAATGGTCATAAAATTGGTAACTTATCTTCAGTGTTGCATGCTGTTAATTCAAAAGGTTGAATGTCTTGTTTCACTGTGAGAGGGATTAGAAAGCCTTGCACTGTGAAGACAGTATGTGGTCAACACTGATGTCCATCCCTGCAGGTGGCTGCCTGTGTATGTGGACTCGGAACAGAAGCTGGGCGTCATGTCCATCGCTTTCTTGCTGGAGAACAACAGTGAGGCCATCATTTGGCGAGGTCCAAAGAAAACAGGTATTTGGATTTTACCGGATTCTGTGGGTGCTCAGCTGTGTTTGATTCCTATGAGGAGGCAGCATTTGTTACCAAAAGCTTTCTTTCGAACAAAGTGAAATTGGGAAATTATTAAACCTGCAGCACATAGTTAATACTTTATTGTTGTGCAGCATATGACTGATACCAACAGTAACAATTCATTTGTAATGACACATATAAGTTGTCAGAAATTGTATTTACAGTTGCATTCCAAAGAGATAAATGTATATGGACACGATAGACCTCACATCTAGCAATTACTCTTCAGCAAAGTTACATCTTCTTAACGGGATTTATGATGTGTTGTTTAATTGCCTTTTACACATACATGCGTTTGTAATTTTTTATATTGTATGTGTATCTTTTTTTGAATAACTGTTCATTTAATCCCCTCTGTCTCTCATCCCCCTTTTTACCTCTCTAACCTCCCTACCACCCTGTCTGTCGTCTTGCAGCGATGATTCGCCAGTTCCTGAGTGACGTGCACTGGCAGGACACAGAGTACCTCATCATTGACACTCCTCCAGGAACGTCAGATGAACACATCACAGTCATGGAGAACCTGCGAGCCTTCAACCCTGATGGTGCCATACTTGTTACTACGCCACAGGTCAGAGTTCGCTGCTTTCATGCCGCTTTTTGATGACAGTCATGCAACATTCTGACTGACAATCTTTTTTTAACTTTGTGTGCTTTAAGTGTACTGTGATAATGATATACTAAATAGTCAACACATTTTGGATTTGGAACAAATGAAAAGTGGAAGAATGCAAGTGCAGCAGCTAAACGATTAATCTCAAGAGCAGTGACAGAATCACTGAGCCAAGAAACAAAAGAAAAATTTTCAAAACAAATACAATGCTATTTTTTTTTGCATGTAGTGGAGTTTCATTCAATCGGGACAACTGAAATACAAGGTGAGCAAGTGTAGTCTTCCCATGATTAATGCACATTGCTTGCTCTAGTTCAGACTCATACTGGACCTCTTTGTGGAGGAACTTAAGTAAAACAGAGCGTCTTGTGATTCCTTCCACTACCACCCCTTCATCCCCCCCCCCCCCCCCCCCAATTAAAAAAAAAAAAAACGATCATGTCTGTTTATTTTTTCATCTTGGTTGGAGGTGTCTGAAAGGGGTTCCGAAACAGAGTTGACAGTAGTGTTTTAGGTTTTTTTCCAGTCATTGGCACACACCAATTCAATTGAACAATCTTTGTGCCACAAACCGATCAACAACTTGTTAATTTTTTTGGATCACAGGTTATGCCACTTTGTTTGACAGATTCTATAATTCAAGCAAAGACGTCATGCTGACAATGTGGAATAAACTTTGATACAAAGCAGACAAATGTTTACTAGAAATCAAGATATTTGCCTTGTGTGAAAAATCAAACCAAGCAGCTTTTATGCAGTTGCTTTATTAGTTGCTGGTTTTGAACTTGGACAGAAAATCATATGGATTCCTCTTTTTTTTCTTTGTCCATTTGCCTGTTTTAGATGGCATGGAGACAAACTTGAACTGTCACTGCACAGTTTCCATTGTTTCAGTTTTCTGTCACAATAATCTAAAGCAGATGAGGGCCTCACGTAAAAGTTTATGAGACATTATTCAAACATGTAGTAGTTTCATCAAAATCTGCAACAAAATCAATACTTTAAGGACTATAAACAGGCATCTTTATACCAGTGTGAATTTTCCTCACGTTACAGCTCTATGCACTTTATAGCTTTTCCTCTATGACACTTAACATCATAAATCTTATTTCCTGCCACAGCTCCTATGCTCTTATGTCTTCTTCAAAAAAAAAAACAAACAAACAAAAAAAACCCAAATATTCACATAAATGAGGAAAATAATTGAATTTTCTGTCTGTAATGTGCTGAACTTTACCTTAGCTCAGCACCAGGAGAATAGTTTCTCATTTTCAGTAGACAGTATGGAGGAGAGTTGATGAAGGGAGACAAGCAAATTTGGCTTTTGGTCTGTAGATTGAAACTCTTCATAAGTACGAAAAGGTGTGTATGTGTATATGTGGCTTTAAAATATATCAACTAAGACACAAACTAAGTTCAACTTTTCTTTTGCCTCATACTTATCCAGACATTGTCTACTGGCAGTTAGGAAGCATCTGTTTTGCCTTTCTGATGATGCCAGTTGGTTGATGACGGACTGTTTCACAGGCAGTGGCAGTTGGAGATGTGCGCAGAGAGCTCACGTTCTGTCGTAAAACGGGGATCCCTGTGATCGGCATCATTGAGAACATGAGTGGGTTTCAGTGTCCTCATTGCTCTGTGAGTATTTGTCACATTCAGAAAGTATGTAACAAGTTATAATTATTGTTGTTAACATTCTCCAGTCCATGCAGCTGATGTGAAAGATGTTTGATTTGGCTGCATGTTTTTTCAATTCATATAAATAATGTAAAAAAAAAAAATCTGTATTTTATCAGTTAATAAGAAATTAGATATATTACACACAAGCTTACAGTGTATTAGACAAAAGGGAAATAAAGGCCCAGTGTATTTGATCAGTAATAAGAAAATTAAATATATTACACACAAGCTTACAGTGGGAAATAAATGGCCCAGTGTTGTTAAAATGTGATACTTTGTTCCTTTAATGGGCTGACGATTGATAGACACATTCTAATCCCACCAAGAAAAAGATTCATGAATGATTATATGAAGGATACAGGAGTGCATCTATGTATATTATTGTAAAATGTTGAGCGTCTTCTTTCTTTCCTTTGTTATTGTTGGTGGTGTGGTTTGTCTGTGTGTTTAACACAAAGTCTTGTCTGAAATATTTCAGGAATGTACCAACATTTTCTCCAGTGGTGGCGGAGAGGCACTGGCAAAGGAAACTGGCGTGCAGTTTTTTGGGTATGTGTGAACAAAGGCAGATCTGAGCCAGATGAACACAACGTGTTCCTGCTGTGGTTATGGCACTCCCCGTGTTTAAAAAAAAAACCTTTTCTTTAGGAAAATAGGGAAAATAAAGAAAAAGCCTCTTGACCAAACTTGGAGGCCTTAAGGGTAACTGAAGATGTTAGCCTTCATGCAACTGAGCATGTAGCCAAACAAAATTATTTCGAGTATTATCTGTTAGTTGGATTGCAGAGGAACTAGCTGCTGAGAGAGGGAGAGAGCGTGTGTTTGTGTCAGGTACATTGTAGTGTATCTTTTTTAACCTCTGTGTATCAAACTGTTTACGCTCAGGCGTGTTTAGATTAGGTACTTTGTTAGGTTAATATACCTTTGCATAGATTTGTTTGATTATGATTTTTAGTGTTTTCTTTAAACTTTGGCTTCCAGATGCAGTTTACATATTCAGTGACTGTTCACCATGCCAACTGTGGAGAAAGTACAGAAATCATGCATACATTTTTTTTTTTGGTTCAAGATTCATAGGAAATAGAGTCAGCTGAGCACAAGGGGCATTCATCACTCCTTGCTGTTTCAGGATGCGTACCCATTGACATCAGACTGTCGTCCAATCCCAGTGGTCAACAGGCAGTGACAGACCTTGCAGATGTGGCAGCCATTGAGGAGGTGGTGAATAAGGTGATGGCAGTGGACAAGGATTTACCCTAGCAGAGTCCAGTCCCTTCGTCTTCGTTCTTCCTGTCATCAGTACAGCCGACCAAGACAACCAGATTCACCGATGTACTGAAAAAAGTCTGATAACCACTGCCATTGCATAGGACTTTTATGTTCCAAAATGCACTTTGCTTGAAGCTAACAGAGTTGACGGTACGAGATACAGACATTGATGTTAACTAAAAGAATTCTGTCACACACATTCTGGTACGAGACACATACATTGATGTTAACTGAAAGAATTCCGTTACACTGTTCTTGTTGCATTTGTTTTGTAAGTATGTACAAGGCACAGACAATGTTTACAGTGAAAGAATTATGTTACGATATGTTTGATGTCAGTAGTCTTGTAAGGAATGACAGAGACGCGCATGTCAACAGTGGAAAGATTCTTTTGTCCTATACTATGTACTTTTAAGTATGAGACACAGGTATGATGTCAAGGGTCACTGAACTCTGCACAGCAGATTCGTATCAGGAGAATGAAGATAATTACTGTATCAGTTTTGTGGAAAATGAATCTATAAAGTCATCACTTCTGGATGGCAGATGAAGTAAGGTTGTCTCTATTTTTGAATTACAGAAAGATCAGTTCTGTTAATGCAGACCTGTTCAAGTGATTACCTTTATTTAAACAAGTTGGATGATTGATTTAAGAATGAAAAAAGTGTCGATTTTACTTAATCACTGCTGATTTAAAAAAAAAAAGAATGAAAAAAGTGTTGATTTTCTGTGCTTACTACGATTTTGAAACATGTGTGCTGCCCCCATTTTGACTCGCATGTGAGAACCATGTCAGTCTGTTTAATTACCTTGTTTCATTTTAGATGTTTGTGCCATAGTGTGTGTGTGTGTGTGGGGGGGGGGGGGGGGGGGCATGCATGCATGTGCGGATGTGTGTGAGTGAATGTGTTTGTGTGTGTGTGTGTGTGTGTGTGTGTGTGTGTGTGTGTGTGTTCGTGGTAAACTTTAAGATGGCATTTTGTCAGCAGTTACACGTGCTAGCATCACTAAACTTGACAGAACTCTACATATTGTTAACACCTTCCCAAACATTCCCAGCAT
Source organism: Conus betulinus (assembly GCA_016801955.1). Taxonomy (NCBI): domain Eukaryota; kingdom Metazoa; phylum Mollusca; class Gastropoda; order Neogastropoda; family Conidae; genus Conus; species Conus betulinus. The sequence goes on from JADBJO010001762.1 coordinate 102,900, forward strand.
GAAGATTTTACAGAATGGTAATGGCTATAAATCTGTGATGAACATTTCCAGCAATATGCAAATGTAAAAACAAATATTAAACAGTATTCTATCATGATCAAACTATTAAATGCAAATTTTTTATCAAGCAGCAGTGGAGATATAAATAAATGTGTTATTACATTAGAACTGAGATGGATCATGTAATTAGATGCTGTCAAGTACAGCTTAGCAAGACCATGTTATACTATGGTGACTCGAGCAAATAAAAGCAGCATTAAAGCAGCAAGTGTAGCAGCCTTTCTTGATTCAACCACCAGGGATCTTTACAAAAAAATTTAGAGGAACACGTGAATATTGTATTTTTGCCAACATGATCAAACGTCGATGCTTATCTGTGGAAAATATCCAAACTGATGCATCAAACACAGCGAAACGTCACACATGGTGCATCAAAATGTTATGTCACATATATGTGGATTTCATTATGATGCAAATTCGAACAAGGATGCGAATTATTGGTCAGGAAAAAGTTACTTGTATCAAAGTATGTGGAAGAACTAGATCACTGGGATGAGCTTTTTAACCATGTGGGGAAGCGTGCAGATGGCTGTTGTGTAACTGACGCAGAAAGCAGAGCTAATCAGGGTCAGGACATTGCAGACTGCTGGTATTGACAGTGAAAACATAAGAGTAAAGAAGAGAGAGATGGCAGCAGGGAAGGAACAGGTAAGTGTGGAAAGAGAAACAAGAGAGAGGGGGAGATGGTGTAGGAGGGAGGGGTGGGGTGGGGTGGGTTGGGGGTGCTGCCGGACACTAAAGAAAACACTAAAGAAAGAACTGGCCACAACATACTCTCAGAAACTAAACCTGCAATGTCATTTGCTACTGCTAAGAGTGCTTACTGCCACAAGCACATTCTGTATTGACAAGAACCACTACAAATCATGAAATTTGGTCTGCGAGTGGAGATGTGCGTTTGGCCATCATGAGACGAGTGGAGATGTGCTTTTACTTTCTTTTTGTCACTTATTATTGTTTTCCCAAATCCCTAAAATGTGACATACTTCAGTTACAGCTTGAAGTTGATTGTCCAACAGAGTAAGTTGTTTGCTGTTGGAAGTGTGTCTACCTGTCCCTCTTCTTCCCCAGACACTCGGTATCTGCTGTTGCATGTATTTTTTTTTCTTTTTACATGTGAGTCAAACAGGCAACTTGTCTCTGTTTCTGTTGTATTATTGCTAAAAGGAATGTGCTTTTGTGTAATGTAGATTATCTATGAGGGCATGCATGCATTCAAGTGTGTGTGTGTGTGTGTGTTTATCTGTTATCAGCAATGATTTTACATACCAATGATTTTCAGCCTGATTGAGGGAAATACAGGGGAGGATGGATAGAACATAGCCAACTCAAAAGAAATTTTACTGTAATGTCTCAAAATGTAATAGATTAAAAAACCATTTGAAAATTACCAGGTGGATATGTGATTGTCAGAGAACTGCTTTTGTCATACTCATGCTCATGGAAGATCAACAAACAACCAGTTGGACAAAACAAATGAGACTTCTCCGCCATTTTAAATCATAATTAAAGTTTTACAATTTTTACATAAAATTCTTTTCACTTTGGTTTCACAAAAAAAATTACACATACAGATTTCAAATCAAATACATTAACAGGTCCTTAAAGGGTCAAAAATAGCTTTTTTTTCAAAGGTTGGCTTCAACAGTGCCACAGAAAAGAAAGCGCTTTTATAAACGATGTGCCATGGTCCTCACAGATCTATAATAGTTTTCTTTCCAGTTTCGGCCTCAGCCAGCCACAAAATCTTTTCAGTCTTAGCAGCCTCTCATCCACACACACACACACACACACACACACACACACACACACACAAACTGTACTTGGCCCCCTAGCCCAACCCCCCCCCCCCCAAAAAAAAAGACTACGCCGCCTCTACTCTTATCAGGGGAAAAGTTTCTGAAGAGAAACTATAAACAAATTAATCATTTAAAAGAATTTTCTTAAAGTATCTTTAATTAAAGAATATCAATCTCCATAATTTTTTCATTTCTTTTCTTCATATCTCACTGTGAGGTTTTCTGAGCTTAGCAAAGGTAAGTCATGACCTATGCTTTACATTTACTTTTAGACATTCGCATATCATTAAAAAAACACAAAAGAACCTATGAGGCATGCACCCTCACCAACACCTCTATGTATGACATTGTCAACCAGTTTGTCCTCCAATTCAATTGCCTATCCTGCAGGTAATCAACTAATCACCTGGTGTTATCTATCCATACATGTGTGCTATGCATGCATGCTGCACAATCTCCATGACAAGGTGGGCCAAGGCACGAGACTCTAAAAGTCCTTCCCTTTTTTTTTTTTTCTTCTTTTTTTTATTGATAACTTGCACAGAGATCTATGTTTTCCATCAACATACTCTTTTTTCACATATAAACACACTTGACGTCACCAGGAACTAGGGCACAGATTCTACACAACCTCTCCCCCTAAAAGAAAGACTTGTTCCCAAAAAGTTTTTTTTTTTAAAAGTTTCTATGGAGGGATGATGGGGAAATCTTCAACAATTACATTAGGGCAAAAAGAATCAACACTGCACAAAGTGTTTTTTTTTTTTTCTTGTTAGGGAAAATACATCATGAGCAAACAACGCCAACAATATCAATCATCATATGTAACGCCAGTTCATGAATATTCAACATCAGTACATGACACTTCAAAATCATGTCCAAGAAGAAATCTACGGGCCATGAACACAATGAGCATAATATTCAAGCATATTATACATATTTTCAAAATACAAAATTTCATCAATGGTACATAGTCAAGTACACCAAGGAGAAAAGGTAAGGAAAAAAACTGCTCTTCGTTTTTTTGGAAGAAAAAAAAAGTTTCATGCTAAAAATGTCAAACATGTAGCACTGTTTTTTCGCTCAGAAAACCCAAGGTGCGGATGCAAAGAAAGGTCTCTTTCCATTACGGTGTATCCAAGATGTCACTAAACAGTTCAAAGAAAATTCATTTATACACACAGAAAAAAGATATCACTGGTTGTTCTCAAAAAGTTGATTTGCAATGGGGTTAGCATGCCCAGGGATTAGAGCATGAGGACCGTGATCGGTTTGGAAGACAAAGGTCCATCCAACTAGGAATCTTATATACTGTTGAACTTTACGGACCGTGATCAGTTTGGAAGACAAAGGTCCATCCAACTAGGAATCTTATATACTGTTGAAATTTACCAATGAAGACAACACACTCACATTGAATGTAGAGTTCCACTGTTGGACACATGGTAAGTTTGGCATTTTGGGGCTTCACTTGGGAGGAAGACATTTTTCTCTTGAAGCAGAACTGCTTCAAGCTCAATAGAGCTGACATCAGACAATGACATCCTGCCGCAAGTCAGGCAGCAGAAGAGTATGGTGAGACGTGAGGATCCACTGGATCTGCTGGGAATTTTTCTGACACTCCTCAGTCAGTGGTCAGGGATCCTCTGTCTACCAAGACTACTGAGATTATTGAGAGCAATTTTTGAAAGACAAAAATGCAAACTTTCAAAAGTGATGACAAAATCAACAGTCTAACGGACAAAATTCAGTCTTTGGTCTTCTTGCCAGCGTTGTGTGTGTGTGCGTGTGTTTTTTTTTTTACACATACATGTTTTTTTTTTTGTTTTTTACACAAACATACACATGTTTTTTTGTCTAAAGAACATGAATCCACATCTTTGACCAAGGGACATGGGCAATGGACAATGGGCTGATGTGTAACCACACATATATCTCTGTACAATACACCATCTTCCATCACAAAAGGACATTTGGAATCTTTACATGAAACATTTCAAAATGTTTCTTTGGCATTTCATCCTGTTTTTGAAAGTCTCTGAGTTTATGGTGGTCATTATTCAGGGTTAGAAATGGTGGGGACAATTAGGGGTCTACTCACTTGTTTTGCATGGGAACAAGTTGTGGCGAGAGCTTTTGACTCGCCATTTCCACATGTGTGTGTGGATGACACACCAGACATATTTCCAAGGATTAGGTCTGTCACTGGGGAGTCCAAGACACATGCACCTATTTCAAAGCAAAAATAGGGTGTGGAAATACTCATTTTTGCCACAGCAAATGATTCAACACATCTGTCAAACATGCAGCATTGTTGCGCAGTGCCAGTTTTTCTGATCGTCTTAACAAGGGAACTCTGGACACCAGCTGTGGTACAGCCTGTATCTCTCAGTAATGTGGCACTGAAGCTGATCATGGGGTATTCCTTCACCTGAAGTCCAGACTCGTTGTTTGTCAACCACAAGGACATGTTCTGTGTTCTCTTTCAATACATTGGCCTGACTGATTTGTGCATGGTGACAACCTGCTCGTTTGTGCACATGTCCAGCACAAGGGGACATTTTCACCACTAAATTCTCACTCGCACCGTGATCATGCATTCCACGGGACTGCAAATGTACATGGGAATTTGGCTTCTTCTTCTTGTAAGACTTAAAAGCTGATCCTGGGGACAGCTGGCAATAGAAGAAAGATATTTACTGGGTTTGAACCCCGATTGTACAGGTATCAACGACCCACATGGTGATTCCCATGCTGTTCAGTTTGATAAGAACAGTGAAGAAAAAGAACTGCAATACATGTTTCAAAAAGTTAAAAATCTTGCTTTCTTGTGAAAAATTTCCCTGGATGTGCACTCTTGTACTGATCCACACATTTTCACACATCTTCCGCAGTTTTATAAAACTTTGTTCCTGAGAAAAAATGATAAATCCTTTGGAACTCTTTGTCAAATTTGGTTGCGCAAAAACAAATCATGCAAACTTTTAGAAGCATGAGTGATCCCCGAAAAATCAATCCTTTGGTCAAGAAAATGACTGGAACAATTGAATGAATAATGTGCAAAGTTTGCAGAAGGAAGTTTTAAAAGTGAACAGATGAAAAAGACATGAATAAAGAGAGAAATCAAATGAAGAATCGGCGTGTAGTGACCGATAAACTACTGAGCTAACTAACAATTTCATTTAGCAAACAGTTATAAAAGATTGTGAACAGATTCATATGATTTGACAACATTATAAACTGCCACCAGATGTACACTAAAAAATGTTGGAGATTGCAACTAGAGATGTGAAGAGCAAAGAATAGTTTAGAAAGCATGTAACTGTCAACTTGATATTGAGGTGGCTTGGCATTGTTCCCCATCTCTAATTAAACATCCTCTTCCTTTCCACCTACATCTTCTGTAGGACTGTAAAGACTATTGATAATTGGTTACAGTTCCTTGCAGATTGGTCCACAGTGAGAAGGAATCTTTGCTCAAATGCAAGTCAATTCAACGAAGAGCCGACTGTTTCAGAAAAGCCAGTCTTTCAAGGGAGGGAGGGCATCAACATTCAGACGGACCGTACTGGAAGTGTTGCCTCTTCTCATTTGGAGTCCTGTTCACCAGGACCTCTGGATAGTCTGTCAAATCCGTCAGCCTTACATGCTTGCAGTCGCATTGTTGAGGACCAAGTGGAGAAAGACAGGTGAGACATTGGGACTGTCCTGACAGATGCAGCTGGACAGACACAGACTGCAGATATTCCTCAAAGATTGAGTATGGCTGCTTTAATGGGGGGATAAAAAAAACAGTCATACACACAAAATTCCACTTCCTTTGTTGGGTAGATGGGATTAATACTTGCCTGTCCACATAGAGAATGTCCGCAGGAGTATCAGCCTGCATACGCAGAAGAAGAAGGACTGCAGATGCACCATTACCATGCAATGCAGGAGCTCTATTGGTAACAACAGCAAAGGGGAGAGTACAAGAAGCTGCACATAGAGAGAAGGATCTACAGATACTTGTTGAGCATTCCAGAATCCAGAGACGGGGAACAAAAGCACCTGTCAGATGCAGTCTCAAGTCTTGTTTTCCAGTCAACCTTGCATTTCAGGTCATTGATAGTGGCTTCCACTACCTTTGACTTGACAGCAATTTATTGTGCTTCAAAGTGCATGCTGATTTTTGCATCATCTTATATGGTGGCTACGTTTGATCAATTAGATGGTTACCCATTCCCTTCTTCATTCAGTTTTCTTTATACCCAGTTACCATGAAACCCTTCTTTCTTTGCACTATTTGAATATTGCTGATTAACTGATTGATTTGATTATTTCATATCTCAGGTGTAATCATAAGCTTTTTTTTGTTTCTTGCATATCATTCTTTTGATCATTTGTTTTTTTCTAATATGATTTGTATTTGTACATTCATGAACATTTTCATTTATATCCTTATTCAAACTTAATATAAAACAAAAAAAAAAACGCACACACACAGATAATCATAATTTTGACGCCATGGTATAGTCACCATTTTCAAAGGTATGGTTTTGAAAAATTAGCTAGAAATGACAACATATTGGTCCACTGTACAGCTGCTTATCAAGGCAGTGAAAGCCTACATTTGAAAGAGATGCTATTTACAGGATAAGATATTTCTGAACATTTGAATTTTCTGTGCAGTCATAAGGAGTTTCTTACAGTCTTCTTATCAACACTCAGTGACATACAGGTAAAAAATATACTTGTTATGTTGATTTTTCTAAGTGCACAAGCAATCATGTTCCCATGCAAAAAGAAATAATTACATTATAATGTACGTACAGAAGTAGGTAAATTTGAAAATATGAAATGTTATGCTTTTCACCAAAACATAAGTCAATATTCATGCAAATCATACACAAAAGTAAAAAAAAATCAACAAGGAAAACGAAAAGGCCAAAAAAAAAAAAATTGTTGTAAAGAAAATGCCAGAAAATATTTTAACCGAGCAAAAGTTTGTGGTTTTTTTTTTAACCAAACTGTGTAGAGATGCCAGTCTTGTGTATTTATTAAAGTGAGTGGCTTTGGAATGTCTCACAGAGCAAATCATGGTGTTGTGCATACAAGTTCCACTGCACTTCAGAAACACAAAACTAAATTGCCAGTTCTATCAGGGTGATAGCAAGGAATATATAATAGAAATGACAGTTCACCACCACAATGCACAGACTGGGTGACAAGAGTCTGTATACAGCAGTTCATTCACACACCTTGCTTGCAGACTTGAATGCAGGTAATAGCTGTATGTGTTCAGCTGAGCACCCATGAAATGTGCTTAGCTTTTTCTCTGAGAGCATTTTTGTGTGTGTGTAAGAATACACATTTTTATCTGAACAGTCTTAATAGCAATATAATGAATGGACCTCTTGATAAATCAATTTGTGTGATATATAAAAAAAAAAAAAAAAATATGCTAAATCATTGTTTTTCTGTTACTGTTGTGAACAATTCTTTTTTTTCAAAAGAATATGTTTTTTTGCCATGAATTATTTCCTTTTTTTTGGGGGGGGGGGGGTGTTTGGTTGGTTTGTTTTTTTCAGTTTTATTTATTTTTTTGTTGTTGTGTTTTTTTTTAGTTGTTGTTGGTGGTGGTTCGTTAGTTTTTTTCCATTTGTTTGTTTGTTTGATCGAAAGGCAGACTTGCAGACTGTACAATTCAGATTGATTTCTCACATTCAAATAGCACATAGACAAAAATTGTATACAATTTATTAGGAATGCAAATACACATAGCAAAAAAATTGTATGCAATGAAATATGAATGCAAATAAAGTTTATATTTTAAAAAAAAAAAAGGGCAGAGATCTGCTTTTTTGACAGAGAGATAGAGAACGTTAGAGAGAGAGAGAGAAAACCCATAAAATATTCTGTTAATTTGTAAGGAGGAAAAAAAAAAATGTCTGTGAAGTCTATTGTAGTGGCTTTCATTAACTCTTGAGATCTTTCTTGTTCCTAACCACTGGGCTCATTTCCCACATAATCTGGCACAGATGACCAACACTTCATTCTAATCCAGTCCTGGGAGATTATGCTTGGTCACTAATCAGTGATTAGATATTAAAGATTTTAATCAAAACATTCATTAAAACCATTATAACAGATACAACGGAAATCTCACACATGGCCTACACATTCTTTGTTTACACACACACACACACACACAGACACACACACATCCAGTGATTTAAAACCCTCCACCCACTGTTTCATGAATGCAGTATGTGGTTGGTGAGACACTTCAGTAGCTTGTCCAGTGAAAAGGTCAGTGTCTGGAACATTCAGCAAGTCCATCAGCTCTGACTTGTTGCTGTCTTTAACAGCAGAGCGTTCCGACAACAGCATCACCACCAGTTCGTGCTGCCTGCTGCGCAGCATGCATCTGTTTCTGCAGCAAGGTGTTCTCTTCACTCAACTGCCGGATGTTTGTCCGCATCTGACAACAACAAAAAAAGAAAATCAGAAAGCATCATGAACACTGTCCAAATGCTACAGAGGCATAGTTGGTATAATTCTGGCAAATTCCTTGAGTCTTGTTCTTGTAACATTTTCAAAAGCTTGGAAATGCTTTCAAAAGTCCTGAAAAATGTATGGCAAAATCAGGTTTGTCTGATCATTATGTTATAAGTTAATTACTTTCAAATGATGAGAAGCAGAACAATTTCTATTTTTGATGAGGGGCTGGGGCGGTGGGGGTTGGGAGAGGGGTGAGGTTGTTTCTTTTACTCAACATGCAGCAGCTTTCTCACTGGATTGGCAAGTATATACACCCTGCACTGAAATTCATTGAAAGCACACAAGTTTTATGTTTAATCCATGTGTGAACTGGAGCCATTCATTCTACTTTTGATTCTTTTTTCATCATTCACCCACCTTTCGGTATGCATCACTGTGACTATCAAATGAATGTGGAGAAAAAAAGTTTAACATAGAAAGAGTGAATTTAGTAATATTGTAATGTATCCTTGAAAACTGATCCCTTGCTGTACTTTTACACAAGAACCTGTTAAGCAAAAGCTTTGGTGGTTTGAATGCACAACACCATCAGAAATTCAAGATGTGCATGTGTAGTCTTCATATTCAATTCATTGACACTTCAGCACACAAACCAATAATGTGTAGTCTGTCAACTTAATGTTGATATTGTAAGCAATAGAAACAATTCCGATTCTTGCAAATCTAGTTTTCTGCAAATGCATATTGCAAAATGAAACCGAATTTTCTCGTTCATAAAACATCCAAATGATCACTAATAACAAAATTACGCGTTTGGATTGTACATATTCTGCACAAAATGTTTGCCAAGCACTGTGCCTCCTGCTGTCTTGTAACAAGCATAATGTGCTGTTAACTTTGAATGCCAGACAATACACAAATTTTCAAATTAAAGATGCGGCCATAATTTCAAATGAGGCATCGTGTCCTGCCTGATGCTATTCTTAGTAATATGTGCTGTTGGTTATATACAGCATCGTGATTCTAGAGTGCAAAAACAGTAAAAGTTTGTGACACCGGAAAATCTACTAAAGCTGCCGCTAGTTCTATCTTCACTTGCAGTTCTCTGGAGAAAACAGACAAGATCTTTGTCCAAAGTTTCTTGAAGAAGCTTTTTCACTTTAGTTTTGAGTCAAAGTTTTAGACTGTTGCCTCATCTGACCATTATTTCAATCATCAGTCCTTAAACGTCCAAGTCAACTTGAACAGTGTTCGTCTGCTTGCATACATCTATAGCTGAATGTGGCTCAGGAAGAGGACAGATATAACTGTAAACTGAAGCATGATCCTGCTTTAAATGTTTGATAATTGTTGGGTTTTTTTTCCCCCAAACGTAAATGGGAAATAGCAAAGTAACATCCCCTTCATTAATCTCCCCCTGATCTGTTTTCACCACCTTCTTCTTCTTCCCTCTCTCAGCCCCCCTCCTCTGCTTACGCTCCCACTCTCCCAACCAGTTTCTTTCTCCCCCAAACTGAGAATCATGCACTACCGCTGCACTGATGGACGTGAGACTTCAGCGCCTTCACAACCCATACCTCTGTTTGAAAGTGAGGTGACTGCATGCAGAAATTGAAACAAATTTCAAGAATAATCCTAGTCCACCCCAAAACGAGGACAATTTCAATTGTCTTGTAATTTGTTTGTCTTTGTTTTTGGAAGACTCATTCGCTCATTTTCATTGTCCTATTTGTGTCTTTGCCTGAAGAAGGCCTAGGAGGTCAAAATGCGTCATGTTTTGTCTTGTGACTTGTTTGTCCATGTTTTTCTTGGCGGTTCGCTTACATTTATTTAAGATTTGTTTAGATTTCCACCTGCAGTCGTCTCACGTTGCAACTAGATCATGAAGAATTAGTTTTTTAAAATTCAAGCCAAACCTTGCTGAGCTGCGAGGTGAGGTTGACAATCTCGTTCTCCATCTCCTGCAAGTCGCACTGCTGGGTCTCCAGTTCACTCTGGGCTTGCTGCAGGCTCTGGGACAGTTGCTGCTGCTGCTGCATGTTGTTCTGCATGCATGGCGCGGCGTGACCACGTTGTGCAGGTACAGCATCTCCAGCTGCTCCTCCATGTCCTGCACTTGTTGCTCCAGCCTCTGCACCTCCTCCTCCCTCTGTGACCTCTGACCCTTTGTTTCTAAGCACCTGTTTAATCTTACCTCAAGTTCCTGTTGAAAAACAAAAAGGGCCAGGAGTGACACTGAACCTTACCAAAACAAAAATGAACCATTTACCAAATTTCTCTAAATATATGCTCATTATTCCATTCTTCCTTTGTGGCTTTGCGATTTTTTCTTCTTGTACATGTCTTCATTTTCCTCCACTTTACTCTCAGATTCTGCTACCACTTTGTATGAATATGTGTAAAAAAAAAAAAAAAAAAATAAGTCTGACATACTGAAAATAACATTACAGAATATGAGTGAGCAAACAATGAAACTCTATACATGTTTTCAAATGGTTGTAGGAATCTAGAACAAAAAATAAAAATATTGTAATAACCAAGGCAACAAACGATGCAAAGGAAAAGAAGAAGAAACCGGGGGGGGGGGGGGGGATTGGTGGGATAGCTTATAGTTAAAACTATTTGCAGATACCTACTGCTATTGATGTGAAAGATTCATTCAGGCAATAATTGTTGATATATATATATATATATATAGTGAATTTTTCTGTGATACTGATTGAAGTTTTGATGTTACAAGTTTTTGGTTATCCTTTCTGTTATCACAAAGCTTTTTTTTTTATCAGAGGGAGACTGTGCATTATTAAGTTAGGAACTTATGAAATGGTTAGTGTCTTGCCTTGCAGATGAAATGAGTCTTGTTTGGTAGTCACATGGTAGCTTATGGCCTGCATCTCTTTGCAAGATAAATTCCATTCTAAAAAACACATCATTGTCCTAAAATTAAAAAGCCTTTTCCACTGACCTATTTCAACATTTCAAAATGTGACCAAAGATTATTTTGATGAAATTTGTCCTCCAAAACAGAAAGCAGAAGGATCTGAAGAAAAACTTGCCCTTCAAGTCAGACCTATATGGATTTATCAACCATCTTTCATTGACACTTTCAAGTCAGATTAAGAAACATATGCTGTAGTTGTTCATTCTTCAGTCTAAGTCAAGTCAAAATTCAAGTCAAAGTCACTTTTTTTTTTGGTCTCAAAAACAAGAAATAAGACCAGGTGCAACAGTTTTGAAATACACGCAACAGGGGACAGGAGATGAAATAATCACTGAACAATTCTCTAGAACAAAATTTTACCTCATCGCAGTCTAGGTTTACTGGAGCTGAAGTTCAGCTTGCTGCCTCCTCTGTTCTGCCTCTGCTCGATGTCGGCGCTCAGTCTGCAGGGCCTCCCGCGTCACATGCAGCTCTGTGGCCAGAGACATGCGCTGCTGTTCCATCTTCTCTATCTGCAGCATCAGTCGGTCTCACTCAGTGCACACACACACATGGCACCAGTCATTTCAGAAAGAAGAACCAGTGGCACAGACTCTACCAAAGAATAGGTTCTGACCTCGTTAACCAAGCTGTTGTTCTGTGTTCTCTGTCTGAAACAGCGGCATGCGTCACTCATGTAATGACCCGGAGGAACGTTTTCCTCGTTTTACTTAACGTGTACCTGATGAATTTGATGAAAAGCAAGGACAGTTGAAAATGATTCCTTATCTTTCAGTAATAGCCCACCACTGTCAATCACTGTATGTATGCATTGTCACAAATGATGTTTCACTGGATTTTTCTTTCAGAAGTTTTCAATTTCACTAGAGGTTCTTGCAATGACCTCTCATCACCTGTTATATTCGTGTTGTGATTTTTCTGTATATACAAGAAATCAGGACAATGAACATTCTTATGTAATCATTTAAACAAATTTAGACTTGATCTCAATGAGAGAGGTCTAACAACAACAACAAAAATCAGTTTTAGTAAATTTTGATTTTGAAAGTGGCCTTATTTGCTTACCAGTGCCTGGCTAGGTGATCTAAAACAGGCTACATGCCCAAAGGACACACACACATATATATATGCACACATGCATGCATGCAAGCACACACACACACACACACACACACACACACACACACACACACACACACCACACACCACACACACACACACACACACACACACACACACACACACACACACACACACACACACACACAGCCCTGTTGTATTTTTTTTTTATTCTGACTAAAACACACAGAACACACCAAGAAAGAAAGAAAACAACAACAAGAACAGCAGTACAAATGACAGATTGAGAAGAGGCGCAGTCTTCATGCATTCCCTAAGTCTGTCTGATCTGTGGAGAGGAGTACGGAGAAGAAAGGCAGCTGCCCAATGCCCAACGTTTAGAACCGTGCCCTACCTTAGCCTCACTGTCCGCCGTCCACTTTTTCAGGATGTCTCGATAGCTCTGCAACTGTCGGGTCAATTCCGGCGGCGTCCGCTCCACCATCAGAGGGCTGTGTAGTAGGGGTCACTGCGGAAATGGTGGTGCTGTGGCGGAGAGTTGGTGGGAGAAACACTGAGCTTTTCCGAATCTGTCGGACAATGTCCAGTGCTTACTTTACACATGGTTCATAGATGCAGTCACAGGTCTTCTGCAGTAAATGGGGGAAAAATCAAATTTTTTGTCCATGATTCAGTGAATACATGTGGGGTATTGATCATCTAGAGAATGGTCCTATGTACTTTTATGGAATTTTTTTTTTCTCTTTTTCAAACACTGACAATGAGCAAATTAGTCTAAAAGTGTACACTCAAGTGTGTGTGTGTACATGTGTGTGTACATGTGTGTGTGTGTGTGTGTGTGTGTGTGTGTGTAGTTTCATGTGTGTATGTGCATGTGCATGTGTATATGTGTATGCAAGTTTGTGCACAAACACACAAGTTTTGTGTGTATGTGTGTGTGCACACACGTTGTGTTGATAGGTTTCTTACCAAATAAATCACAGAATTCCCTTTTTGTTTCTGCACACAGATGTTTGAAGATGTCAGCGAGGGTCCGAGGATCTGCTCGGGGAGCAGCGCCCTCGCGATGCCCATCTCTCAGTGCTCGGTGATGACTGGAAGAACTTCGGGCCTCCTGCATCGTCTGTCTGAGGCTGGCCGCCAGCTGACGGCATCGTGGGTCAGGCTGCAACAGGAAAAGAAATTGGGGGTCAAAAAGAGGAGATGGGGGTTGGTGGGTGTATAGGTATGATATGCATCATCTGACATGCTGTTTCAATCATATGTCGTATGGTATAACACTGTATCACATAACGTTGCATCATGTGTTGTGTTCAATCTATCTGACACCACTCTATTTTTGTGGCCTTTGTGGTCAGCTGGGCTGAAAACAACTTGTTAATAGTTTCTTTAGTTCACTTGGAAATAATAAGACTGAACAATGCACTGAACAAACATGCACGTTGTCCAGAACACTTGAGCAACACTTACAATATTGATTTATGTAACGCTAAAAATGTACAGCAGCTGAAGACAACTGAATGCTACATCGTCAACATGCTGATAGTATATCAGCATAAAGTTTCAGTTGTTTTGATATTGTGTTTGGAGATAAAAGAAGAGGCTGTGAAATATTCAGTTATGTAAATCCACATAATCTAAATACTTTAAATGGAAAAATATGTTTGAATATGGAGAAAAAACCATTGCAAATATCCCAACAGGGCCTATTCTTTCTATTGGCAGCAAGCGCAGTTTTCTTTCTCAAAAATATTTCCATGTACAATGAATTATCAAAACCAGTTAAGTATATAAAAGGCAGAATTAAACTACTTCTACTGCTGCAGTTATTATCAAGTAGGTGTACTAGTGCTACAAATGCAAGTTGTTTTACCAGAACTGACACAACCACTGTTAATATATCGCATCAACAGCAGTCAATTTTCTGAATATTTTACAATCGCTATGGTGACAGATTTTCCCCAGCCCCCTCCCCACTCACATCACTATGGCAAGCATGCTTGATGCAGAATTCAACAGGAATTCCTGCATGGAGAAATAAACACAAAGAAATAATACCATTTCCTTCCTGCTCCCATAGAGAGATCTTTTCCATTTCAGGTCAGTTTAACTGGTAAAATTTCCTTTCTTCCCCTCTCTGCCTAAGTACCTTCACCTACTCCCCTTGCTCATGAGCAGACTTTAAGTCCAAAAAAACTAATAATGTTAAATGAAGTTTTGAATATGTCCATCTCAAGAAGCTTGTAGAACTTCAGCGGTATGATCGCCTTTGGAAGGACTAGACTTTACGCAAAATGTAATACATGACGTGTGAAAAGGATAGAATGATAACAAGTTGAGAGTAGAAGGGGGAATGAAGAACTGACAGAACATTCTAAAAGAGGAAAAGAAAAAAGGGAATTGGAAAGAAAAGAGGAAAGTGAGGTCAAAGAAACAAGTGACAGACAGAGACAGAGAGACAGAGATCCCCAGAGAGAGAACTAAAATCTCCTGAGACGCACCCACAGCAACTATAGTTATAATAAGAAAGCATTAACTGATCCTATTTAAAGAAGAATGAGAATGAGAAAACAATCCCTTAAAATCCTTCTTCTAATTTTGAAAATGCTCTTGGATGCCAATGAAATGTGCATACACTTTGGCCAGATAGCGCCAGATTTTTCATGCGCTGGAAATAATTATATGCTACCTTATATATTATGCTCTTGACTTAATACTTGACAAATCTTTTAAAAAAATGTCAGCGAACCGCCCAGAGAAACGTGGACAAACGAGTCACAAGACAACACACAACGCGTTTCGACCTCTTAGGTCTTCCTCAGGTGAAACAAAGACGTACAAAATAATGAAAATGCACTTAGCTTTGATCGCTTCAGATTGCTTCTGAGTTCAGCGCAAGGTAGGCGCACGTGCATGCATGAGAGAGAGAGAGAGAGAGAGAGAGAGAGAGAGAGAGAGAGAGAGTGTGTTCGTTCGTTCGTTCTTCAATTTAACGTCTATTCACATATGCCCGCGTGCGCGTGTGTGCATGCGTACGCGCGTGCACGCATGCGTGTGTGTGAGCGTGCGCGCGCCTTTCGCAAAGACCTAAACTCTCCAGACACAATTTAAGTGACAGCTAAGCTACATGACTGCGCAGGGCTGACCCTGACCAGACGTGGTAGGGGGCCCTAACCAACCTGCGGCAGGACCGCCACCTCCAGCTCACTGGGTCGTCCAGCCAGAGCGATGCACTCTTGCAGATTGGTGGCGTCCAGTTCCGTGACCACCAAGGCTCCCCCGGCCGCCTTCCTGCCCAAGCGGCCGAATTTGTAGACCCCGAAGGCCAGGCCAGCCGTCAGCATACCTCCCACGATCAGATCCCACGGCTTCCAGCCGGTCAAGTCCATTCCACGTAGGTCCAGCTGCAGTTGATCGTGTCTGCACACTTCACACAATGAACGCAGCAACAGTACGGAGTAACCTACACCACAAGGGTTAGCCTAGCGTAGTAGGGCGCGCGCGCTGGAGACTGCACAAAACTGGCTTTTTTTTTTTGGGCGCTGCTGTAACGCGGGGTTACATCAGGATGCGGATTGTTTTGTGAATCGTAGGCCTATCTGTAGTGCGATCTTGTCTACGATTGTAATCCGGTTCATTCTGTTCATTTTCATGGAGTCAATGTAGCCTAACCAATGCAGTTTCGCTTTTTTAAATAGCCTACTAGTTTCTGCGGAAACTTCTCTCCTTCGTCATTGTTTTCATATTTACGTAAGACATTGACAGAAATACGTCATTTCAAGGTATGACTGGACGAAAACTACCGGTAGTTGAAAAGTGATACGACTGCAGGCGGAAATCTATACAAATCTTAAATAAATGTTAGCGAACCGCCCAGAGAAACGTGGACAAACGAGTCACAAATGAACAGAACAACGAAAATTCACTTAGCTTTGATCAAAGCTAAGTGAGTTTTCGTTGTTCTGTTCATTTGTGTCTTACCTGAAGAAGACATAAGAGGTCGAAACGCATTTGTGTTTTGTCTTGTGACTCGTTTGTCCGCGTTTCTCTGGGCGGTTCGCTAACATTTGTTTAAGATTTTTTGACGAAAACTTGTAAAGGCGCGCGCGCACGCACGCGCGCGCGTGGCACACACACACACACACACACACACACACGAGAGAGAGAGAGAGAGAGAGAGATCAACGCACAAAAAGAACATGCCGGCTCTTCGTCATCCCAAATTTTCGGCGAAATATATACAGATATAGATAGATAGTTATGATATGTATGTAGGCCCTGTGTATCACAAGTTCACGACATCTTTATTTTGTCCATGGCGAAAAAATTGTTTTGTGGTGACACATTGCAATATCTTATCATGAAATACAGTGTGAAATACAATAGAATAAAATATGAAAGTATATGAGTGTAATATGTATGCATGTAGGCCCTATATGTATTTAAGTAGGCTATATGAGTGTGAACTCCCCCCCCCCCCCCCCCCCCCCCCCCCCCCCCCCCACACACACACACACAAAACGCCCCATCCACCGTCACCATCCCCACATACACCACACACACTATACACACTATGATTCTTTTCTATAGTTAGTCTATATATTAAAAAAAAAAAAAAAAGGAGAGAGAGAGAGAGAATAAGGCTGCATGAAGCTGAGAGAAAATTGTCAGAAAAAAAATTCTGGGACTCAACATAAAAATGAGGAAAGAGGTCGACGTCGTGGACCCTTCCAAGCGT
>JADBJO010001762.1:127500-157500 GCA_016801955.1 Conus betulinus
AGTTTTAATTGGCACTGTTATTACGTTTATTGGTTTCTATTATTTTCATTTTTTTTAAGAAGAATATTTGTAGGATAGATGTGAATTATTCTCCATTGCAGCACGTTTAGTCTGATTTCCTTTGTGGATTCTCTCGGAATCAGCCGTGTCTTTTTTTCCTTTCTTTTTTCTTTCTTTCTTTCTTTTTTTTTTTTTTTTTTTTTTTTTTTATTACTTAACTCCAGTTTTCTTTTCTTCTTTTAAAATCTTCTGTGAATCCTCAAAGACATTTTGCATTACTCAACTCCAAGCTTCCGCGCACAAAAAGTCATTAGTATGACGTAAGATTTTAGTAGTTTTATTTCTTCCAATATTTTGTGTATCTCGTTGGCTTTTACATTAAACGAACTTGTTTCACAAGAAACTGACTCCTGGGTGTCTACATAAATCATATTTGTTTGTATCTACTCCAGCCATATTGTTGGAATGGCGTACAACGGGTCCTCATATTCAAATATGTTTGCACTTTCATATCCTGATGTTCCTCAATCTCTTCTAATCGCGCGGCGGTCTAAATTCGTTTACATTGATAAGACTTGTTACATATTCTTTACCCTTTTCTTTCCACTTCTGGAAGTACAGCACTTTTCCTTTGTAGAATAATGATCGATAACACACATTGGATTACTTAAATTCGATTTTCATTTGTCTCTTAGAATCTAGGTATGTAATAGTAACATTTCCCCAAAGATCATCTTCCAAATGGATTTGATCTACAGTTAATGATAACGCCACTATCACTGTTTAGTATTTATTCAAGTGTCATTACGGTCTGATGCTCCAGAGCTGTTCTACTGAGGAGAATTGATTTCCAGTCCATGTAAATGGCGATCAGTGATGTTAACCACATATAAACCATGTACATATTCCATCACTTTTCATCTTGTCGAAAACCCCATGAACTCTATATTTTCGTTGCTAGACTGATCTATAAAACATCGTATCAATTTTAAAGAAAATGATTTTTTTAGAATACCGATTGACTGCATGGCATACATCAGTTGACAGATTGGAAATGTTTTGATTGCAGAAACGTTTCTATGAATAATACAGTCTCTTTTTGCTCCAGTCTTGTCCAGTCTTTAAACATGCGTAACTTTCTGTTTGAAATGTTCTTCAGTCTCTTTTGCCATCTAATTCTATAGTTCATAGTGTTCACTACTCAGCTCAGTGTGTCTTGGATTATGCATTTAAACTAAATTGGTATTTTATCAAGAAGAAGAAGGAAGTACCACACAAGATATGTACACAGGAAAAGATAATCCAAACAGATCGCAAAACGCTAATCTTTCTATACAAACAGCTGGCATTCTTGTAGACAGATTGAACAAACATCTTTGGTGAATTGATGCAGGGGCTACATGGCACCCAGTCTGTTATGCCTTATAACAGGATTGGCTGAATTCCCTTTGACGTGTCGCCGAGACGGGGCAATCGCCATAGGCATCATGTTACTAGAGTTGCTGAGGCAAAGGTCGACCGAATGGAAATTACATGCAGGGAGTATCCCAGGTGGGAGACAGGGGAGTGGGACAAATAGATGGGACGCAACTCTACACCAATAGCATTAACAAGACTAACAAGGAGTTATACTGTGTGAGACACAATCATTGCACATGGACTCAGAGAAAATCAACACTCTGACCTTTATGCTCTAGTAACTAATCTAGGAAAGACCTGGCTTCTTCTAATTCATGAATGATTACAGACCCATGATGAACAGCATGCAGGTTTTCTTCTCCCAGTGAATTAAAAAACCCTTTCTGTGAAAGTGTCTTGAAAAAGGGCAATATGAAGGAGGTAAAAAAGGTAAAAAACCAAACAACTTTACATATCCACATCAGTGTGCAGACTACGCACCGACTTCTGAACCTGAAAATCTTTGGCTGCTGTCGACTTCTACTAGTTCTAGAAAGGAATTGGACCCCACCCCACCCTCCTTCCCCATCTCTCAGGAACTAGAAGATCTCTGGAACTGGACATTTGCACCCATGATGCAGGCAGCTGAAAGACTTGAACAGCTTTGTTATCATTTACTTGTCCATCTGTACCACTTTCCCAAAAATGAACATGTGATGTAATCTTCAATGTTTCTGTTGCAATAAACCACCACTGGAAGAGTACAATCTTATCCATGATGCAGGCTGTTGAAAGTTTTGAACAGCTTTGTTGCTTATTCTCTATTCATCCGTGCCATTTATTGCCCCCAAACAAATATGCCATGTGAACTACAATTCTTCTTCAACAAACAAAACAATCACAGAAGGGTATGAAACAATCACAGAAGGGTATGAAACTTTATAAACGACTGTAGTTCAAAACACTGACCCACTTCATTAGTTACAGAAAATGATTCAAATTAGCCAGAGGCTCTTCAAAGACGAGTTGTCCATAGCCTGAAATCTGTATGGGGTTGCAAAAAAAAAAAAAAAAAAAAAATCCATATATACTGTACAAAATTATGAGAATAGGAAAGAGGAAAAGGGAATAAAAACAGCTACAAATCGCCTGGTGCAGTGGAAATTTGGCTCAGAGATCATGGGTTCAATTCTAATCAAAGTCTTCTATTTGACAGAGTTTTCTGCCTCAGCCAGCTTCTGCCCAGAATTGAGTTTGCTTTGGGCTCATTTGGGAAGATGGAAATCACACAGTTGAGGTTCATCCACTTAATGGATGTGTCTCTGAGAGTACTGCTCAAATTCCTGACCAACATTGCAGTAGTCTATATCTCTTGGGACTGGTCGACGCTGGGATATGTAAATTTTGAAAGTAAGCATAGAGTGCAGCCCTATCATGCAGTCTCAGACGAGAATGAACATCCATAGAACCATCTTTATCATCCTCATTGATCAGCACTTGAATAAAATGCCTCAAATTCTGTGGCCTGTCATGCCCAACTCACAAGGTGACCTCAGTTTTGATTGCTTCTCCAAATCTATGGCTTGGTTTGATTCCAAAGGGGCCACCAGTATTGGTAAATGCATGGGGAATGTCTTCTTCATAAACATGGTGGCGCCCTCTGTAGGGAGAGTTCACTCATGCTGGGAGGCTTAGTAGGTGGTATCCTATGTGAATCTTGTATGTTTGAGCAAATTCTCATGAGGATACAGCTTCTTCAGGTATGGGTAGACCTGAGCTATCATCCGATGAAACTGTACTTCTGTGAAAATTTCTTTGTACTCTGAAGAAAATTTGGGGGCGAAAAAAGGGGGGAACACACACCCAAACAAGATTTAAAGACATGAAAAGACATGGTGCAGAGCCCTGGCTCCTAAGAGAGCATGATTGTACACACTACCTGGCTCTCTTCCATGACACATTAATTCATCAAGAATCAGTTCTATATACATATCAAGATTTATATGAATTTGCTTGATTGTTTCCAAGTTTGTCTACCTTTTGTTTTGATTATCAATAAGTTACTGCTCCTTGTGTGAATTGTTTGTTGTTGTTTGAGTCATACACTTTTTTTTTTGTTGAAATTAAACTTCAAAATTTGAAGAAAAAAAAAAAAAGAAAATAGGAAGAATATAGGTGAAAGTGAAAGAGAGAATGAATGTGTGTGTGTGTGTGTGTGTGTGTGTGTGTGTGTGTGTGTGTGTGTGTGTGTGTGTGTGTGTGTGTGTGTGTGTGTGTGTGTGTGTGTGTGTGTGTGTGTGTGTGTGTGTGTGTGTGTGTGTGTGTGAGTGAGAGAGAGAGAGAGAGAGAGAGAGAGAGAGAGAGAGAGAGAGAGAGAAACAATGTACATACTCTGAATAACATTTTTTTTCTAAGTACGTAAACCATTCAACTCACTGTCAAGAATGACAAAGACTTAAATATTAATCATAACTGTGCCCCACATTACTTTATTAAAACATTGCTCAATTCAAGAGCACTAACAATACCATAGTCAAGACTTTGGATCACACACATACATGATAAACATTCAAGAAAAGTTTCAACCTGAGATGCAGACCAACCTTTCATATTTCCCAGCTTTCATGATAAGCATCAGACACACTGTTGGTTAAATTCAGGGTGAACATCTGAATTAAATGACATTTTTGTTCTCTAGTATGTTTGAGCTGATTCCCTCAGTCTCATGCCAGTTTTGTGTTTCAATAAAATTTGTAATTGCTGCAAAAGAATTCCTACACAAGGCTTTATTTAGTCTTGTTCAGCAGCATAATTCTGTCATTAGCTTTGCCACCCCAAAAATTGTCTGATTAAGATAAAGATCAACAGTAATCACTAAATCTGTCTAAACATCACTTTCTGTCTCATGTGGACAGTTCACATACAATGCAATATTAGAAGTCAAACGCACATATCAGTTGTGAATTGTACACTAGTATTCCACATAAAAAAAAGCACCTGTCTTTTTGATGTTTTGTTTTTAGAATTTTGATCAATGAAGTGATGTGGTAATACATCTAAAGATTTTGATCAAGATCATAATCATGTTTCATTGTTTCTCCATTTCACACTTTCTTGCACTTTGAACACTATGTACACATCAACACACATGAGTAAGTTGACTACAACTATGTGAATGAAAGCACACATGCACACACAATGGGCCTGCTAGAGCGTATGCTTAATTCACCTTTAAAATGATTAAGTAAATGATTTACACTGCTCAAAATAAACTGCTCAATATCCAAAAACACCAAGCCAATCGTTCATTTTTATCATATCCATCCATGTTCAACCTGTGCTTTTTTTGTGCTTTTTTTTAAACCTTGGAAGGGTCTGTAAATAGCTTAACTGGAACCAACAGCTGAAAATGCAAAGGTTGATTGAAAAAAAAGTTTCTTGTTTTTATGGTTATTTGGCAGTGATTCAACAAAGCAATTTTTCAGTTTTCTCCTCTGAAATTGTGCTTCTTACTCTTGTCTGTCTTAGTGTCAATATTATTGACACGTTTATCCTGTCACCTTTCACATTATTTACAGTCTTTTGAGAAAAGGTTTCAACTCTGAACAACGGGATGAACAATTCCCTTCTCAAAACTGCCAAGGCTGTTTCCACACACTGGACTTAGGATTGTTCATACCTTCTGATACAGTCATACTGGACAGGCATTCACCCTGGTGGCATGTAACAATGTGCGTATCTTCACACATGTATACATCCATCAACCATAATGTCTCAAGTCATTATATCCATTGCACTGTCCAAATAGCATTTTGATGCAAATATGCATCTGGGGATGAATAGAACTTTGTTGTAACTCTCGTGTGCAAAGTATCCCTGATCAGAAATGCAATGGCACTGCTCAACAAGATTGATCCGCACAAAATGAAGGCCTAAATGCTTTGTTAACAGTCATAGCTTCAAGTTCTACTGATGTGTTCATTTGCTGCAGGATCCTTTGTTATCAATGATGTTACTTACTGACATGGTGATCATGAGATATTAACAGCCATATGAGGCTGTCACAGGCAGCTCACTATGCACCGTCTCCATTTGGTCATCAGGGTATCATAGGACTGATCGTTCTTCCCCTCTCCCCTTACATCCTGACTGTCCATCACCAGCATACGCGTGCAAGCACAAATAGCCTTTAATTAATTTAAACTCGACAAAATCACACACACACACATTTATACGTAAACACAATACACAAGCACAAAAGAATGCATCTGGCATTGAATGCCGTCTTACAGTCTCATGTTTAATGGTTTCACATGAACAAACTAATACTGTACATCTACACATCTGTATTTTACTTTCGTTTCAGCTGACAAAAATCCAACTGATTGAAGAGCACACGCGCGCGCGCGCGCACACACACACACACACACACACACACACACACACACACACACACACTCACACACCACACACACACACACACACACACACACACACACACACACACACACACACACACACACACACACAGACTGAGACTGACACCAAGTTACTGTTAAGTCAACTTTAGGTTAAACACGCACACACACATACACACATACACACTGAATGACACCAAATCATTGTATGGTCATAAAGTCATCTTCACACACACACACACACACACACACACACACACACACGCACGCACACACACACACACACACACACACACATACACACAAATAACATATTTGAAGTTGAAAATGAAGAGAACCAGGCAGCTTAACTGCAGGAAAATACAATCTTGGAATCCTGGGATTCCACAGTTTGGACTGTGGGCACCACAAGCAAAGTTTGGACATTCCACCATTTCTCACTGCTGTAACAATCAACATTCAATTTGAAAAAAAAAAAACAAAAAAAACCTACCCTGTTACAATACATATTGATACAGAGATTTCTTTTTCTAAAACAATTTTTCTGTGTAAACTTAAGACAGAATTCCTCATTCAGGTTTAAAAGTAGTCCTGAATAACTACTGGGACTGAAACTAATACAGCAGTAAATGAGAGAGTGTGAGCACACACACATGCACCCACGCATGCATGCACACACGCATGAATGCATGCACACATGCAGACACACATACACACACATTAAATTCTTACACATAACCTGCATACATGCACATAATCCATACAAGGTGCTCTTTACTAACCAACCTCATCATCATGTCTCATGAAGCCATGTGCACGCTACCCATAAGTGGCAAGTTTTCCCTTCTATTCACTTTCTCAATACTCTCATCACAGTAACCATCTGTAATTACAACACTGACAGAAATCCAAGTTTACTGTTCTTGAGAAAAAAAGTGATCTGTGACTATGTCCTGACACTACTTTTGTTGTATCTGTGCCTGCATCTTTTTCATGGCTTCTTCGTCGGCCATGGACAAGGACGTCAGTTTTTGCCGATGCGGTCATGGATCTCGAGAAACTTGGCCACACAACGGTCTATACACACTGCTTCCCCTTTGGTCAGTTCCGCCTCTCGGTACTTGGGTGGTATACATTTCTTCTGACAGGAGGTAGACATTCTGCAACATGAGAATGGCGACATCTTACAGAAATCATATGACTAGAGACCACAGTGACATCTCACTAAGATCATATAACCAGAGACCACAGTGACATCTCACTAAGATCATATGACTAGAGACCACAGTGACATCTCACTAAGATCATATGACTAGAGACCACAATGACATCTCACTAAGATCATATGACTAGAGACCGCAATTGTCTTCACTGCATTCCTACTGCTCTTCGGTCTATAGTTGGTGAAAATCAGAAGCTTTTTAGGAATAAAATTTGTTTGGCCAGATTTATCCTATCAAACTGTTGAAAGCATAGGCCCTGTGCGCATCATGTGTAAACTGACTTATACTGCATTAAAAAAAAAAAAAATCCACAACCACAATGAAAGTGTGACTGGCAACATTGTCCATAAAATACCCACTTCATTTGAATGCACACAATATACTAAGGAAGTTAATCTCCCCCAGGGTTGGCAACCTGAATTTCACATATGGAAATCTCAAGGTAAGATTAAAGATGAAAAGTTGTGCAAGTCAATGTGCTTATGTACACCTCTAAAAAATCACAAAAGATATTTTTTGCAACTCCATTAAAAAGTACAGTGAAAACAGCTGAATAATGTAAATTTATGAAAGATTGTGAGAATCAGTTCATGTTATCTAAAGTCAACCACAAGGGGCCATATCAAGGCTGGGGTTAGAGAGGAGGGCCACGAGTCATTTCACACCTTTCTGTCACAGTAGGAGACAGTCCTGAACTGAAATGCATTATGCAACAAATGCTTGCTTCTTATCACCCCCCTCTCTCCCCCATGTGGCAGTTCCTGTCTTCACTGTAGTTTGTTGAAAAATCCTTAGCAAATTTTAGGTAAATAAATCATGTTCAAATTACATTGCTGGTTTTTTTTTTTCCTGACCACTCATTTCTCCACTTTTTAACCACATATTTGTGCACATAATCATAGTTTTTGCTCTTAAGTTAGTAGATCACCTGACGTCCACTGATGTGAATGTCTGATGGAAATGCGGTCTTTCATTTTATTTTTGTACCTCAACTTGAAAAGAGCCCAAATCTTTCAGAAAAAAAAAAAAAAATCAGCAGCAAATAGTGAAATACATTGTGTCCAATGCCTTTGAGAAATTCAACATCAACTTGGCTCATGGCTTTGAATGTGAACCATGGGCACTGAGTCATCACAGCTGAACAGATAGAGACCTTTTGACATCTGAACACATGTAAGAAGCCCAGAAATAACATCAAATCAGGCCTGAGGCCAACCGAAACCAATTGTGCGCTCATCAGAGAATCATTCAGCAATCTAAAATGCCATAAATAAAGAAAACAAATTAAATTTCAATGATTATCTTCTAGCAGGTAGAGAAACCTGAGAGCCTAAATAAGTGCAAGTGGTAAAATACAAAATTACTTTGTTTATTCTGGAAGAGCATTGAGATATAAGACCCTTTGGTTCACACTACAGAGATACACTGTTCAGATACAAAGCAGGGTCAAAGGAATAGAAAACTGGCTTGTTCAAGTGTACACACCACCCACTGATCAAACTTGTGCCAAACACATATCATGCTGACTACATGTATGCTGGGTTCCCAAATTTTATATTATGAGATATATTGACCACTTTGCATTTCAATTTTCATGCTTGAAAATTCACTGAGGAAGGCTGAACTTAGTTAATTCATAATCTTTGATTAACAGCAGTTTTTTATGCAACTTGTGTCCATCGGTCACTTGATACATGCTCACACTTGTTTCCCTATCTCAGTGAGGATTTCTTTCCATTATGAGCAAGATGCCCTCAAAAAGTTTTAAAACATCCGATCTGAAGGTTTTCAAGTCAATATGAAGTGCAGTGAACTAATTATACACATTTCTGTTCAGGAGGCAGCATTCTGACAATATCAGATCTTTTGACAAGAAAAGGCTTATTTCAAAACTTTCAGTTTCACATTTTTCTTCTATTAAGTATCAAAATAAGGACAAGTTCATTTCATTTTTCATTTTCAAGTCCTCATATGGTATTCAATAAAATTAATGACAACACATGACACCAAGTCTTCACAGGGTGGGCAATGTGTGCTGTGTGTGTGTGTGTGTGTGTGTGTGTGTGTGTGTGTGTGTGTGTGTGTGTGTGTGCGTGCGCGCGCGCGCGCGTGTGTGTGTGTGTGAGATTGAATGAGTGCGCACGTGTGTACGCGCGCGCGTGCGCGCGCGCGCGTGTGTGTGTGTGTGTGTGTGTGTGTGTGTGTGTGTGTGTGTGTGTGTGTGTGTGTGTGTGTGTGTGTGTGCACACGCGCGTGTGTGTGTGTGTGTTTGTACATGCGCATGTGTGTGTGTATGTGTGTGTGTGTGTGTGTGTTTCCTTCCTCTTCTCCATTAAGATTAAGATTAAAATTATAGTCCCGTCAACAGCAGAGGTTATCTCAGGACTGTCACCACGTTCTCTTCTCCCATTACCATTGCTGCTATTACCATTGTCATTACTATCATTACATGACTATGATACCATTATCATTATTATTATCTTAATCATATCTTCTTCCAATCAACTTCATCCCTCTTCAGTTCCACTCCATAGTTTCAGTTGTTCATCCAAGACCAAAGTTTGCATCCAGTTCTAGGAGATAAGTGACTGTTTGTCTGTTCTTTGTTTTCATAGAACTTTATAATCAAATGTTTTTGTCCTGCTTGAAAAAGACCAAATATGTAAAAACATATTGTATTTGTTTTGTAAACTGCATCCTTTGTTTGGCAGCCCAGTAACTTTCTTTTGCCCAGTGCTTTAATAAGATTCAATTCTGGATTCTTAAAAAAAATGTACAATGACATATGATGTTAATAATCACTATGATTCACAAAATTTTAAACACTATTTAGACTGAGCTCAACTGTTCATTATTTTTCTTTGATGCATGCAAACCACAAACACCTCTAATGTTTAGGGATAGATAGTATCATATTTATACCCAAATAAAATCTTAGTTAAAGGCTTCTGCTATATATTTTTTTTTATCTGTGACTCTTTCCAGACTCTGTAATTCAAGTAAAACTAAAAGAGACAGCGGCACTGCTACCAAGATCTAAAAATACAAAACTCTCTGGTTTTTGTTTGTTTCATTTCTGTTTCTTTTTTTTTTTTTCACTGAATAAAATACACTGTCATCCAGAACAAAGTCTGATTAGTGTTCAGTCTTTTTTATGTTTGCATTCTGAACAATAATTTAGTAACCAACTGATTTTTTTTTTTTTTAATTTACAAAGAAAAGGAGGAAGAAAAGAGAAGAAAGAAGCATTTTGTGTACGTTTGACTCAAATGTGATGTGTATACTATTACTATATGCAGCACCACGACGATGAAAGTCAGAAAGGAAAAGGGTAAATGAATACAATTTTAACACAGTTTACAACAACATACCCACGTACAGTAAGTATAAAGTTCTATAAGTAACAGCAGCTTTATGACTTGCAGTCAGCCTAGCGTGTTTTCATTTCTCTAATTTGTAGATCAGTTATTGTGTCCTAAAATATTGTCACTTAGTCCCTCTTCATCCGCCTTCCCATTTCATCTCATTGCCACAGCCAGTCCCTTTCCTCCCCCTTGTCTGATGATTACAAGTTCATCCTACACATGCATGTTTGTTCTCTTATTGTGTCTGACTTCTGTGTTTTTACACAATAATTATGATACATATGTCTTTTCTTTTGTGTGCATGCCTGTTTAAGGGGGGGGGGGGGGGGGGGGGGGGGGGGGGGGGAAGAAAGAAAAAAAAAAAAGAAAAACCTCTTTGCAAATACTTTCCTAGCATGATTATATAATTCCAACATATACATGGTGTCAGTTAGGTCAACTCATTCTCCCATTCCTTCCTTCAAATATATAGACCATCAAGATAAATGTCATAGGATACTTTCATTTGAACTCTCTTTATTATAACAACCAATATTTGTACGTACATGAATTTGTTATTAATGTGTTTTAAGTAAGCACTTTGCCAAATTTATGTTGAAGGATGAATGTGTGAGAAAACGAAGGAGCTGTTGAGTGGAGGGATGCGAGAGGTGACATTAAAAATGTGGGAAAAAAAAAAAAAAAAAGTTCATCCTACAGAGTTCTTTCTGTCAAACTGTGTGGTTTTAAACCTCCACTTGTCTCCTTCCCTCCCCCTATTTTTGATGGGTCGCTTTGGTATAATTGAAAATGCACATAACCAGTGTAGCAGAATAATACTTAATATTTTGATGTAACATGTAAAATGTATTATGCTTTACAGTGTATATGTGTCATCTCACTGAGCTCTATTTTCAGTAATACATTGATTCATATCTCTACCTCTAGTTGGTAGATCTATGATATCAAATCATCTCATCTTCAGATGATCTTGACAAAATATGACTTGTTATTTATTACACATATAGTATCATTTATCATGACTTCTAATCAGTGTACAAAGAATTATCATAAATAACTTGTAAGAAAATGTCTGTATTTCACAATATTGATTCTATTGCTAATTGATTCTATTTTTGTGTTAATAGCAGGTTAATGACCATGTCAATTCACTGCCATCTTCATGAATGCAAGGGATGACTAGTTAAAGTCTCATCAATATTTATTATTCAGCCAAGTCTGATTTAGGATTACGCTCATGCCTTTTGCGTACTGATAAAAAAATGAACAAAAAAAGCCAACATCAAATTTTACCACAGGCACTGAAAAACATACACAAACACACCATATTAATTTACGGACTCTTGTTTACACCTGAATCTGAACACACACACACACACACACACACACACACACACACACACATTTGCACAAAGTGGGATGGGGTGGGGGCAAAAAACTTTTTTTTTGTGTGGATAAGCCGAGTAAAATCCATCTTGATAACCTGACTCAGAAAGGCCGAAACAAAATGAGCTGAATCTGTCGAAGATCGTGATCATGACGACGACAGTCGGAGGTCATTCAATTTTAACACGCAGATTGCATCACACGAAGATAACTCACTTGTTAAACATGTCCGCCATCATCTCCATTTCCAACTCCTGAATAAACTTTGTTTGTTGTTCATTTAGCTGAGCCATGCTGAATCTTGAAGTCGATGTATCACTAGTATCACGTAACGCAAGTTCGAACCCACGTGTGTCTCCGAGTTTGGTGCCCTTGCAAAACGGAAGGAAGCAGTGTTGGGCGGAAGAGAGAGAATGAGACGGGGGGGGGGGAGGGGGGAAACAGGGAAGGGAGGGTGGAAAGGGACTCTATTTACCGAAACTGAGCAAAAACTGATCAAATAACATCGTGATATTCAAAACTTGACTGCACGCATTGCAACATAGCAACAGACACACTACAGTTTTCCGAAAAAAAAGACGGCATGGAAATCAAGTGTCCTCGAAGACCAATATGAAGGGGGGGGGGGGGGGGGGGGGCTTGAAAGCACGCGCACGTGTGTGTGTGTGTGTTGTGTGTGTGTGTGCATGTGTGTGTGTGTGTATGGTGTGGGTGTGTGTGTCCATGTCTTTTCTTTTCGTGTTTGGGAAGTTGTGTGTGTGTGTGTGTGTGGGCTGTGTGTGTGTTGTCCGCATTGCGCGCACACATGTGCGTGTGTCGGTGATGGGTGTGTGTCTGTCTGTGTGTATGCATATGTGTGTATTATGCATTTGCATTTGTTTTTCATACATATGTGTTTGTAGGTGTGGGTGTGCAATCAGGCCCCGTGTGAGTTTGTGTATGCATGTGGATGTTGGTGTATGTCCAAGACCCTTTTCTTCACGTCTCGGTACTGTACCCACACACATCCTTCACACCCCCATTATACATGGCGGCCCCATCCGTACTCTGCACCCGTTCATTTTGGCTCATGTTTCCTCACTTCCCCTCTACACTCGCCACCTCATCTACACTCCACTCCTTCATCCACACGCTCATCCAAGTCTCCGCCCACACCCGTTTGAAAGATGCTGTTAAAATTGTCCCCACCTCGACTTCTTCATACCTACTGTCACATGTGCCCTCACCCCTGACTCTCTGTCTTACATGTGCTTCCAATCCTTCACATCCACTCTCGTATGTACCTTCACTTTTTCAAAAACTTCTCTCACATTTACCTCCCACCTCTTCACACCTACGCTTAGCTGTATCTTCTTCATCCCTTCACGTCTATGCACAATTGTACTTCTACCCCTGCACACATACGCACAACTGTACCTCCACCCCTTCACACATGCGCACAACTGGACCTCCACCCCTTCACACATATGCACAGTGTACCTCCACCCCTTCACACATATGCACACAACTGTACCTCCACCCCTTCACACATATGCACAACTGTACCTCCACCCCTTCACACATATGCACTACTGTACCTCCACCCCTTCACACACATGCAAAACTGTACCTCCACCCCTTCACACACATATGCACAACTGTACCTCCACCCCTTCACACACATGCACAACTGTACCTCCACCCCTTTACACATATGCACAACTGTACCTCCACCCCTTTACACATATGCACAACTGTACCTCCACCCCTTTACACATATGCACAACTGTACCTCCACCCCTTCATACATATACAGAAGTGTACCTCCTACCCCTTCACATCTATGCACAACTGTACCTCCACCCCATGTGTCAAGTCATGGGGGATGTGGGTGACCGTTGTGTTACATCATGGGGGGACAAGAGATGTGGGGTGTTTATATGTCAAGTCATGGGGTGGGGATGTGAGGATATAGGAGAGAATTTGCATTGGGGGGGGGGGGGGGGGGGGGGGGTTGATAGGGGGACAGGAAAGTGTGAGTAAAAGGGTGAAGGATGGACATGGGTTACAATGTGGGAAAAGGTTGGGGCATAGGTCAGAGTATGAATGGAAAGATGGGAGTGGGAACATGGATGATGTGAGTGTAGGGGTAGAGGTCAACGAGGGGGAGAGTGTGCATAAAAGGGTGGTGTGACATTTGCAAGAGGGGTGTGTGAAAGTGGCAACGAGAACTTTCGTGAAAGGAAGGGCAGAGGAACACCAGTAAGATTGTGTGTGAAGGGGTTAAGGATATGTGTGTGTGTAGCACAAACATCAGGAGTCAAAGTTGCAGTTGAGCATATAAGAACTGTCTTTGAGATGCTCTAAAGATTTTCCTTAGAAACAAAAGAACAAAAATCGTTGATGTTTTCGGTCATGGATGTCATAAATTCCGAAGACAGTCTACGACCGATATGTCAATGATTTATGTTCTCTCGTTTCTGAAAAAAATCTTTAGAACACCCTCAAAGAAAACTTTTATTTATGAAAAAAAAAAATCAGCAGTCAAGAAATCAGTTTTGTTGTTGGGCATGTTATGGACTCAAGTGGGAAAATAGGAGGTGAAAAATAGAAACGGAGCTTCTCCACTGAGTGCAGACAGTTCTTGGCTCGTTGCTCAAATGGCACCTGGCTGGCACCTGTGGGTAAGCCATCACAATCTAATTCTAAGGTGCTGGGTTCAACTCCCGCACCTGACAACCAGGCTGAAAGAGATTTTTACCTTCTGAGTGAACATCCAAGCAGATTTTACTCCTCTCCAAGTCCTTCAGATGAGACTTTGAATTGACATCCTGAGCATGAATGCATCTAAATAGAAACCATGGACGCAAGTTGAACTCCATTCCCCTTTTTGAGAAAAGAGTAGGCCAGTATATGCCAATGGAACGAATCACACACACACACACACACACACACACACACACACACACACACACACACAAGCGCACAGGTGTCGTGTTTAGACATCTTCCCGAAAGACTGATTGTGACTACCTTAATGGTGGAATTTGAAACAGGTGCAAATGCAAACACAATCAGCAATAGTGAAAATCAGAGCTCTAGCTGAGGAACAGCAAGCGGGCGAGAGAGAGAGAGAGAGAGAGAGAGAGAGAGAGAGAGAGAGACAGAGACAGAGACAGAGAGAGAGGAAGGGAGAGAGAAAAAAAAGAGAAAGAGAGAGAGAGATGCTCAAATTTCATGACCAACACTGCAGGTATTGTATCAACTGGGACTGGTTAACACTGGGACTGATACATTTTGAAAGGAAAAATGTAAAGTCAGTCCCGTTATGTGGTCTCAGAACAGTATGAAACTCCACAGTATCACTGCCATAAGTTTGCACTGAGAGAAAAAAGACGGATGGGAGGAAGAGACAGAGACAGAGAGAAGAAAGACAGAGACAGAAAGACAGAGATGTAGACACAGACAGAGAGAGAGAGAGTAAGACACACAGACAGAAAGAGAATACATCCAGAGAGAGGGCACAGGGCCATAACCATGAATCTCTATACATGAATTAGTTCAGAGAACATGGTTGTGGCTCTGATGTATTGAAATCATATATGAAACAGATATAAAGGGCACATATTTGCACGCTTTATTATCAAATAAAACAAGGGGGGAAAGCTATTTCCATATTGTTTGTGAGCTGAACACACAAATCAAATCAGATTAGTTTTAATGTTCATGTAATCATCTCAGACAGAATATGCCTCTTTCCATCAAGGTTGACCAGGATCATGCAATAATATCATCCTGGCTGGTTGCTCCATTAGAGTAATGTACCTGAAACTGTGTGCACTGATTCAGAAGAGGCAGTCTACAGTACAAGATTCTGTCACCCTAAGGCATCAAGGGCCAGTGGGGATACAGTATTCTGTCTGGTGTTGAGGTCCAAGCAGCGTTCCACCCATCTCTCTACCTGCTGGCCCAAGACTATACATTGGTATTCACGATCTAAAAACAGTTAGCACAAAACATGAGATCTGTTTGAGTAAAAACTAAAAAAAGTAAAGCAAAAATCTTGGTGACGGAGGTATTTACAAGGGAAAAAAAAATAAAAAAGAAACACCAAAGAACTAATTCATCTTTTTTAGATAACAAAATTGAAAAAAATAATCATGATAAAAGAAAAAGGAAAACCAGTTTACAATATAGGACTCATTTCGACATACGGTAAAGTTGGTCTGTGTTAACAAGAAAACAAAACTCAGCAGCAGTATAATAGCATAGACTGATTATAGAAACGGTGTGTTACACACATGTTGATGAACTAATATGAACAGTTATAAAGTCCCACAAGGCAATACCATAACAACACACAATGTCAACCAGAAGACACACCAGGATATGCATAATCAATCAGACAATACTGCAACACTAACATGTTTCCAGTCATCAATAAAAACAGCAACAAAAACAGCCAGCAAACCCCTCACTCCTTCATTCACACAATTCATGCAGCCTGAAGCCTAGCCATGATAGACTGAAACATGTTAAAAACAAGGATCTTCAATGACCCACCCATACAACATCGATTAGTCCACAAAATACACCCAATCAGTTGGCAAACATGTTAGCCTGAAGAAGATGTTTAACACCCTGAAAAATAGCTCCGACAACACTACATCCTTCTACTTTTACTTCTTTGACCGTTCATGATATTTTCCCTTCTGTCTGATGTGACCTTTATACCAGCAGTCAGCAGGCAGACAGCAAATACTGAGGGGCTCAAAAAAAAAGTATGAGGTATGCCTGACACAAGAAAACAGGGCTGTAATCTAAAAAAAAAAAAACCTGAACAGAGGACAAAAACAGCCCTAGCTTGACAGATCATGAAGCTTTCATGTTTTGAAAACTTGACATAATGTAAGAAATTAGTTCATAAACAATCAAGATTTAAAAAAGAAAGACAACTCTAAACTTTTTGGTGGCTTGCCTACTGAGAACATAAACATCCCTCACAGCTGGATGGTTCTGTCTATTCCATTCAGCTCCCACACTGGGGAACATCGTCATGGCCTCTTAACAGTCTCATCATACAAAGGCCATGAACTTTGTGATATGCAGCAACAATCATGCACATCAAGCCAATATGTAAATTAACTACAGGCAAGTACAACCTAACTGGTAAAGTGTTCCCATCAGTACATTTCACTTTATGCAAGAAGACACCATACTAAAAGAGTCTCGAAGAACACAACATGCCCATCGAGAGCTAAAAAACAACAAAAAATATAGAAAAATAAAAACCTCATCAAAATAACCATAAAACAAAACCCAACAAGAAGAGTCATGACAGGATTTAAAAAAATAAATGACAAAATTTTCACTCTTATATATCACAGTTTTTTTTAACAGTGACTTTCAAACGATTCCATTACAGACCTTGAAAGATGTTCACACTTCTGGTTCATTTATGCCCCCTTAATGCTGATAAATCGCTGAAATGCTGGATTGATCTACTTTGGCCATTTTCATTGGACTGTAGAATGCACATACCCAGTGTCAGTCTACATTTGAATCTCAACAATAAGGACAGCAGCTCATACATAATAAAACATCACAGTAAAAATGTAGTCTATGACTTGAAGGGGATTCCGCATGCATCACTGTTGCCAGTTTACAGACACAGCACACACTGCAGGAACTGGAACAGAAGATACACAGTCATTTAATTCAATGGTCGGTTTCTTATAAAGAAAAAACTGCTAATATCAGGTTTCTTGAATGAATATGTATGGATGGATACGTCTGAACAAGTCATGTCAGATTCAATTGGAGGAAGCATCTTGGAGTGTTTCTCAAATTTCCTGTCCAACACTGCAGGTGACTGAATCTCTTGGCCTGGTTGTTCCTAGATTCTATCATAAAAAAAAAAAAATCAGGAGTACACAACACACCCTCATGCAATACTATGCTGAAACTGAACTGTTCATTATCATTCTCTTAATCCTCACTGACCATTATTACAAAAAAAAAAGGACTGTCTCAAACTTTTTCTCTTCATGCCCAACTGTCATGGTGACCTTGGTTTTGATTACCTGTCCTCCATCCTCACTGAGCTGAATTGCTGTGAAACTGTATAGAGCCAGCAAACTCTGAAGGCTGTCTCTGAACAACAAGAGAAGATCGTCACTCAAGAAGGGACCTGCCATTAAGCTTGGCTTAACAATGACGTTTTTGTCAACAGAGGGAAACTATGTAGGCTGAGCGTTGAATTTCACAATTGAAAGTATGTGTATTAATATATGCAAGCTTGTGATCTTCACAAGAAATGATTAACACAAAATATGACAAGAAATCTGACATTCTCTCATTTGAAAGTATTAACATGCAAACTTGTACTCTTCAAAATAACTCATGAAAACAAATTATAATGGAAAATTCATCATTGTCTCATTTGAAAGCATTGATATATGCAAACTTGTAATCTTCACAATAGATGATTAAAATAG
Source organism: Conus betulinus (assembly GCA_016801955.1). Taxonomy (NCBI): domain Eukaryota; kingdom Metazoa; phylum Mollusca; class Gastropoda; order Neogastropoda; family Conidae; genus Conus; species Conus betulinus. The sequence goes on from JADBJO010001762.1 coordinate 145,766, forward strand.
AATATAACAGAAAATCCATCAACGTCTTCTCTCAAAATATATTAATATACGCAAACTTGTAATCTGCATTATTCATGATTAAAATGAAATATAACAGAAAATCCATTGCTGTCTCAAACTTCATGTATATCATCGCTCAGTTCTGTTCTTGAGCTAATACATTAAGAAATAATGACCCCCACACACTGAATTTCCAGACAGTCCACATATACTTGACATAATTTGTTACTTATAAGTATATGAATGACTTGATAATTGAACTGCTAAAACTTTAGATGAGAAAACATACTTGTTTATACACAATACAATATACAAGTAGTTTTAACACTCTTGTGAATGTTGATGTATACAAATGTACATGGAGCGCATAATATTGTATAAACTTTTTTTGTGTGACACACACACACACACACACACACACACACACACACACACACACACACACACACACTCTCTCTCTCTCTCTCTCTTTTTCTCTCTCTCTCTCTCTCTCACTCACACACACAGACACACACACCAAGAATATTCACAAAGACCTTAATTGAGCTTGTTACTGACTGAAATGAACATAAAAAAACAATTGTAACTTGGTCTACAAAACATGAACAATACTTACATCATCATACTTGAAATTACATTCTCCAGTTTCCCTGCCGTGTTCCAAGGAATCACGCTTTCGGAAAGCATCTGAAAGAGACACACTTCACAATATGTAGGTACTGCAGATATATCTCTTTTTTAAAAGGATCCAAAAAGAACAATGAAAAAAAAAACCCATCCCGACTTGGCTGAACAAATGAAGGAATATATCTTTTGCACATTCTGAAGATTTTGTCAATGATTCAAAGCAAACAAAAAACAAACACACACATGCATGCATGCATAGATGCATGCATGCATGCATGCACGCACGCAAGTAGTACACACGCATGCACCCATGCACACACACACACACACACACACACACACACACACACACACACACACACACAATCTTTCGCTGTACACTATGAAATGGAAATACTTGCATGTACATTCCTCGGTATGCACAGCAACTGGTGGCTAAGACTGCAGGCCTTTGTTACACTTAAAAAATTCTCTCCACATATCATCTCACAGTAAATAGTAGAAATTCCTTTTTTCATGTACAGATATTGATCAAGTGCTTAAGGGAAAGAAGACGGTACATTAGATTCAAAGTAAATCTGAAACAATTGCTTATTATATGTCTCTGAGCTAAGTACCTGTGTATGCACGGAGTCGTACGCAGAGAGCTACAAAGTCATCGAAGGCAAGGATGCAGCGACCATTAGGGGGTACAACACGAGAGTAGCGTTTCAGTATTGTTGTGAGGGTGGGCGGCTGAATTCGAAAGCCTAGAACATTCACCAGCAATCAATTCACTAAGAGCAAGAATAAAGAATAGCAGATGCAGTCAACAGCAAACAAATCATCACCTTCAAAAGAAACAGTACATTCTTAATAACATTTCTTCATAAACAGCATCTGTTTTCATCAATGAAAAATCAGGTTTACTAAACATGACATAAAGTAAACTCTGCAGTTACACACACACACACACACACACACACACACACACACGTGCACATGCATGCATGCATGCACACATACACATATGCACGCACACACATGCACACACTTACACACATGCACACACTTAAATACATATATGTCTATGTACTTTGATTAAGATGCACAAAATCAGCACTCAACATTAGATTAAGAAAACAAAAACAAAATCTGTAAATGAATGTATATACTTGTATTGATTTCTTCTCACAACTAGTGTGTTAAAAGATTGAATATAAAAACTGAATCTCACACACACACACACACACACACACACACACACACACACACACACACACACACAGGCACACACACACACACACACACACACACACACACACAGACACACACACACACACACACACACACACACACACACACACACACACACACACACACACACATGGAACAGTGACCCACCAAACAGCTCCTGGATCACAGTGTTGATCTCCTTGGCATCCATGAAGCCAGAGCAGTCTGCGTCATGCTGCTTGAACACATTGTGCCAGGATATCAGACACTGCTGAAGCTCCGTGAACTCCGCAAACTGCATGAAGCCATCTTTGGAGCGCTGACATTATGATTAAGGAAATACCAAAGAAATAGAACTCCTATACCATTTGACAGGAAGAGGTGCCTTTGTTACATCCTCGTGAGGCAAATGGCAAACTATTTGCTCATCCATTCCATCTTTTCTTTCTTTAATTTTTTTTCATGTCTTTTGTGATCAGTTTACTTCTACATTCACTTCTTTGTTTTAAATGACAAAAAAAGACATGAATGGTAAGTCCTTGAACTAGCTCCTCTTAAGATGCAATTGAAATGAAAAATGAAAATGGAACCATACCAGCCGCCGTGGCGAAGGGGTTAGCGTCGCGGACTCCCGGCTGGGAGGTCGTGGGTTCGAATCCCATCAGAGTCATGTGGGTTTTTCTTCTGCCCCGACCGGCTCCTACCCAGAGTTGAGTTTGCTGCGGACTCAGTTGGGAAGACTGGGACCACACAGTCGAGTTTCATCCACTTAATGGATGCGTTTCTGAGAGTGTTGCTCAAATTTCCTGACCAACACTGCAGGTGCCTGTATCTCTCGGGCCTGGTTGACACCGGGATATATTATGAAAGGAAGCGTAGAGTACAGCCCTGTCATGTAGTCTCAGACCGAAATGGAAATCCGTAGCATCATCTTAATCATCCTCATTCTCATCGACCAGCATTAAAAAAAAAATGTCTCAAATTCTGTGGCCCTTCATGCCCTGCTCTCATGGGACCTAAGTTTTGATGTCCTCTCCACGTCTGTGGCCTTGGTTTGGTTCCGTCGGGGTCACCCGGTATCGGCGAACCCATGGGGGCTGTCGTTGGACGGATGTGGTGGCACCCTCCGGAGGGAGAGCTCACTCACGCCGGCTCCGCGACTAAGCAATTATTGTCGTCAGTAGGGGGCTTAGTAGGTGGTGTCCTGTGTATGTTAGATCAGAACAGGTGCCACTGAACACCACCGAAGTGACTCGGCAGCAGTGCAGTGTCTCCTCCGGTGGGTTGCCTCTTGACAACTTGACATTGACTGCTTCCTGTGGATTGCTAGTGCCGGGCTGCGGCGGGACCAGCCAGGCTGTGGCTGTGGACGGGTGTGTCGGAATGAGCAGCGTGGGTGCACTGCGTCTGAGGTGGCGCAGAAGTTGGGACAGCAAAAAAAAAAAAAAAAAAAAAAAAAAAAAGAAAATGGAACCATGCTACAATTATCAACATGTCTGAAAAACGTCATAAGGAAGACTAACAAATAACCAGAAACTTCAAAACAGAGCCATACTACATTAGCAATGTAGTTAGACTCAGAATCAAAAACTTACTTAGGAGTCTTAGAGTGTCTAGCCAGGACCTTCCAACAACATGGATGCAAAGTGTTCCACAAATCCACCAACTCCCTATGCCAGCAACTGACCCATGTCAAAGACAAAATGGCCCCCCTCAAGCAGTGTGGTGTAGTGTACCAGGTAGGTTGTCAAGACTGTACCCATACCTACATTGGTGAGACAGAAAGACCACTCACCACCCGTCTACAGGAACACCGAAACCGATCTACTTCTGCAATACATGAACATCTACAAGCCACAGGCCACAGTTTCAGCCCCCAAGAAATCAAGATCTTATCTACAGAGCCCTTCCTCACAAAAAGAAAAGTTAAAGAAGCCATCAAAATCAAGACCAGATGCCCCAGCCTGAACAGAGATCAAGGCTTTGAACTTCCCCCCATCTACAATCAGATCCTGACAAACCATTCACCCCACACACCAGTCGCCCCACCAGGCCTCGCTGCCACAACAGCAACAGTGAGCTGATGAGAGACAGGGTGACCCTGCTGAAATATTCTCTACGTAAGTTTTTGGTTCTGAGAGTCTAACTATTTTTCTTTCTTAATGCCAGAGAAATGGACCAGAATCCAGAAACCCATACGCGTTTCAACCTCTTAGGTCTTCTTCGTTATTTGTTTCATGTTTGTTGCACTACAATCCTAAGAGGTTAACATATCTTGGAAAACGTTTCATCTGGGGGTTCGCTGACTAAGATTTGTTTAAATGCAGTCCACTTTGCAACTAGACTTCTAGGCCGAAGAGTCCAGAAACCCTTATTTAAACCTGTTCATCTGGCTTACAGAAATCCCAGTAACTCAAAACTAAACTCAGCTTACAAAGACAGTAACTAAAGCAATCATGACAAGCAATCCAATAATAATCTGTTCCAAAGACACGACAAGCAATGTTCATAGTTACCATGTGATGAATTTGGTGATAACAACACAAATAAAGAGATTACAAAAAAAAAGTTCACCTCTCATCAGTGTATAAATCAGTTGATAACAAAATAAAGAAGATAAAACAGTAGCCACCTATCATGTGAAAAATATGCTGAAAACAACAAAAAGAGTCAAAAAATGGTCCGTAACTTTTCATGTGATATTAATACAGTGATAAAGAAAATAATGACCAAGGAATTGTCAGTCACTTATATGTGATAAATCATGGTGATAACAACGCTGATGAAGATCAAGAAATAGTCGGTCACTAATCATGTGATAACTATAATGATAGCATTAACAAATATCCAGAATGCTCAGCATCACAGTTCAAGAGTGTCTGAGAAGGAACAGACCCCCTTGTCAGCACGGGAAACACCTTTCAGCCACCGGTCACACAGTCTCTTGGCCCATCACCATTTTGGCCATTCCTCCCAAAGAAAAATCTGACAAATTTCAATCAGAACAGCAGAAATCTGTCATTTCATAGTGAAGCTGGTTACGAGTGCCCCAGATCTTTTTTTTAGAGCAGCATAATAACTTTTCTTTAGTTTTTAACCACACATGACACAAGGTCAAACAATAACAACAAATGGAATCAAGGTCAAACAATAACAACAAATGGAATCAAGGTCAAACAATAACAACTAATGGAATCCCAACTACAAAAGGATACATCAAGCATAGCCAGCATAATGCTGAAAAACGAAAAAACAGTGCACAGAATGTTTCATTGATCACTGGTAGAAAGTGTTATTTTTAAAGAATTTAAGCCAGTTATAAAGTCACAGAGTTACAAAGTGGCATATGAATCTAAACCATAGTAAAAAAAGAAACATGCAAAATGACAGAATGGCTGTGACAGCAATTGAAATCATCAAACAGCAGTGGAAAACCATTTCAATAAAGACAAAGTAACATTATATATTAACTGAAAAAAAAAGAATTTGATTGTGATGAAGTAATGATATCATCATAACAATATGAATTCACTTAGAAAGCTAAACCAACTTAAATCTGCACTGGTCATTCATCAGAATGGTCAGTCAGGGAACATTCATATGGTGAAGATAATAATGTTTCTGCAAAAAGAAGATAAATCTCTTGCCTTTCAAAATCACCTAAAATATAGCTAATCACTTTTTGTGGAAGTTCCATGGTAACAATTATATTCCTGCAAAACGATTAATCAACTGCCTTTCACAGTCGCTAAAGTACAGCAAAAAACAGATCGTGGAAACCCACAACAGCATTTGTCCTAAGTACTCTAGATTTTCAAGAGAACTGATCCGGAAGCTTTCGACCCCTCTGTTCTGTTTCAAGTTGTGGAATTCAAAGAAAACTTCTAGTTAATGTAATGCATAGGTCTCCAAATTGTCTCAGTAGTGAAAATGCAACTTTGAATATTCCATTCTGTATCTATACAAGATCCTATTAACATTGGGTAGATTTGGACTATCCTACAATTGATTGAAATATGAAATATGGGCAAAAACAATGTTATCACCCCACAAACTTGTTCCCTGAAAATTATCAAAAACCTATTTCTTTTTCAGTCAAGGAAAGACCTAACCCACTCAGAGAGCTGCAGAAACCAAATGTTTTTAGGGGTTGTTGGCCTGCGCTTGTTTTTTCTCCACTATTAGATTGTTCGTCTTTGTATTTGTCTGACTTTATTCAAGTTTGAAAAGGCTGTGCCAGTCTTGAATAAAAGTTACTCTGAGTTTAGGTTTTCTTATGGGAGCAATAGTTACCCTACTTTTTTATTGTTTATCAATATTCTAGATGTAATACAGTGTAAAAACAAACATGATTCTGATTATCTTGTTTACCTTCCTCCTGCAGGAAAGAGTCTCAGTTTCAAACTGTTTTGAAATGCCCTTTTCTTTTCCCTGGCATCATTCAGCACAAACAATGAACATGGTGGAAAAGTACGTGTGGAACAAGGAAGGCTTTAAAGGAATATGACAGTTCCTGGATGGGGTGATCTGCAAAGACGTGCTGGATGCTTGTTCGTTTGTCGCTTCTACTCCTTTTGTTATATCTTTACATTTATTGGTTTTCAGGATCATTTCTTTTAACTACGCTGTGTGACTGATCTTCTTTTTCTTGAAAATTGTTTCAAACTACAAACAGCCTTTGAAATCTATGCAGCCACCATCTATGCAGTAATAACTCCTTAACATCTCATTCTTTGATAATATCTACCATTTGCTCATTTGGTCACGCCGAAATCGGTCCCGTTCTGTACATTACGCCATGTCCTACATCATTTTTTTTGTTGAAAGAGAGCTTTTCTTTCCATGAATGCAGCTTCCTTTTAGTGCGGTATCGACCACTGACTTGGATCAAAATGAGGATTTCTCTGAGGCACTTCTCTTAGTTTTTAAGGCACTAGCATACAAGGTGTATATGGTTTTCATTGGACAGTTGAGCAGACCTGGACCTTATCATGAATGAAAAAAAAAAAAAAACAAAAAAACACAAAAAAAAAGCTGTCAGGAGAGCGGACTTGGGGTGTGGAGGGAAAGAGGGATGGGGGGAAGGGAGTATTTCTTTGCTTTAATTAATGTAGATGTCACTATAGCTAGTGTGATGTGTTCACATCATCAGCTGGATGAAGTCAGTCACGACATAATGGCAGCTGAAGCTGAAGGCGACTGGTGCGCACGGCTTCCTTGGGTTAAAATCTTTGATGACAGGCATTTCAGAAAGCACCCCTGCACAGTCTCTCAATCAAACAAAAAAGTCTTATCTTTAATCCTGATTTTTAGTTTCCTTAGTACTGGTGCATGCATCCAAATGCTACATTTCCTCAGAGACACTGCCATCAGTTTTTAAATAAAAAAAAAAAAAAAAAAGAAAAAGAAGGCTGTTTTACCTGGTCACATAAAAAAAAATGTTAAGAGCAAAATGACAGATAACTTTCAACAGGTTTAAGGTTGGATCAGTCATCCCAAGTCATGTTGAAATTGCTATCAAAATACCCAAACGTATACATCCAATCATGCAACTGTTCTTCAAGATAAACAAACATTTGAAAAGCAAGGAATTGCACTCACATGTTAAGGTAAAATGAAATTATCGGAATAATTCCTGGCTCTAGAAAATTAATGCAAGCATTTAAAAAAAAACTTATGTGGAGAAAATATTTTTTCAATAGATGTTAAAATCTATAACAGTTTCCCTAAAAAAAAAAAAATGATGCAGCATGGTCGTGTGTGGGTACCATGTGTGGTCTAAGCACACACACACACACACACACACACACACACACACACACACACACACACACACACACACACATGCACATACACACACACATACACACACATAATTCTTATCTACAGTCTTAGTATAAATAAGAACTATGTTAAAAAAAACACACAAAAAAAAAAAAATAAGATAAAAACAAACCTGCACATCTCTCGGCTCCAGTTAACTGAAACAAACATTGAAACAAATCTGATCATCCTCATTTGACTTTCATTCTGGTTCACATTTCATTTCACCACAGCTGTCTGACCTGAGCAAAAAGGAGACACACTGCAGGTGAAGAGGAATTGGGGATATTCTGAAGGACAATGGAACACAATGTCAACATAGCTGGAATAGCTCAGTTGGTAGAGCGCCGGACTCATAATCTTGGTGATCCTGGGGTTGCGGGTTTGAATCTCTGCCAGGCCGTTTTGGTACAGGGGGATTCTTCCCTTGGAGTTAACATTGGTTCTGACTCCATTCCCATACAGTCCTTGGAATGAGACTATAAACAGAGGTTCCGTGTGTGAACGCACGCATAACATCTTGCACACACGTCAAATCCCATCACCAACTTTCGGAAGAGTAGGCCAGTTTGGCCGTTGGTATGGATGACATGTTACACACAGCATGCACCCTGCGTGAGAAATGGAAAGAAATGAGGAAGTAAGGAAACTGAGTGAACAATATTGAACAATATTGACTGGATGACATGGGAAATGACTGAATGAAGCACCAGCTGGCAGCTCTTCAGTCGGCGCTGTCCAGTAGGCAGCCCGTTGTGTATATGTGTGTGGACTGTAAAGCACTTAGAGCTTGGTCTCTAGCCGAGAATAGGCACTACATAACTATTCATTATTATCATCATTATTATTATTATTATCATTATAATCAATAAGTCAAAGAACTCTGACGATTCCACCAGAAAGCTCAGAGTAACTCTAAGGCTTTGGCAAAGAAACCCATCCTTGGGTAGGTGTGTTAACCATTTCTTCCCCCCAACATTTCTTTTTTAAGCAGTCATCTTATTTGATATTATCATAGTGCCAGTGTTTGGACTTTGTCCCATGAACAAGCATGTAGTGCTAACAGCATGGCATTTAAACAAAGCCATTTAAGGAAATGAAAGCAAGTTACTAGCCAAGCCGACACACTTGTGTGTGTGTGTGTGTGTGTGTGTGTGTGTGTGTGTGTGTGTGTGTGTGTGTGTGTGTGTGTGTGTGTGTGTGGTGTGTGTGTGTGTGTGTGTGTGTGTGTGTGTGTGTGTGTGTGTGTGTGTGTGTGTGTATGTGTGTATGTATGTGAGTGTGAGTGCATGCATATGTGCATGCGTGCGTGCGTGCATGTATGTGCATGCATGTGCGTGCACACGTATGTGTGTGTGTGTCTTGGATGTACACATACATTTTCATCTGAAACCTTCAAACACTTTCAACCATCTTAGTCCATTCCTCTGTCCCTCAGTCTTGTTCACCCCAAACTCTCTAAACTTCTGTTTCTGGACTTTTCCTTTAAGAATTAGAGAAAGATCTGAATTTGCTGCCATCTTTTGGCGCTACTCGTAGTCCTCACAACAAAGACATGAGAGAATGACAGCAATGATAATGATACCAGATATTTATTTTGTGCTTGTTCTAGAAACTGTTCATGGAGCTCGACAGATTTACATCATGACATAATTCCATACAATTTTCATTCATGCATACTTCAGATGTGCAATGGCATATACATGATATAGAACCCGTCCTGGTCTTTCCTGTGCATCTAACCCTTCCCTTCTATACTCAAACAAAATATGATCATGCGAGCATTACATGTACTACTGATTATGAAAGAGATGTGGTTTAAACCTGCCCTGAAAGCAGGAGAGGGCCTGAGTGTCTGAGAAGCAGAAGTAGTTTGTCTTGGGAAGAGCAGGACACAGTTGGTCTTTGTCTTCTACTGCCTGCTGTCTATGGCAGTACATGTAGTTCTCATCACTAAGAAATAGGATGCAGACAGAAATCTTCCACCTGGTCTGTCTGCTGACAGTGAAGGGGTTAAGTTGGAGAAATGTAAGCACATGCTGCTGTAATTCTAAATGAATAAATGATGATCATTGTGGAAAGGTCTGTTTCAAAAAAATTCACAACACACACACACACACACACACACACACACACACACACACACACACACATAGCAAGTGCATTGACTTTCTGAGCCATGCATCTATCATCTTCAGTGGTATTCCTCAGAGGAGATGCCTATGTGTATGAAAATTATTTTATGGGTTTCACACAAAACAAACTGCATGACCTTCTTCCATGTTAGGAAGTGGCACCCAGTTTCATCCTCCACCCCCACCTCTCTCCTTTTACATATTTCCCTATGTCTATGCATTTATATGTACCCTGTGTCCCCTGCACACACACACACACACACACACACACACACACACACACACACACACACACACACACACACACACTTCAATTCGTTTGAGAACCAGAAACTATTAAGAGAAATATGATCTGCAAAGATCCTGAAATTGACCTGTGACCAGCCTTCAATCCCATCACAGAACATTCTTCAGGTTGGAACAGTGACATGGGGAAGGGGTGTGAGGGGGGGGAGGGTGGGGGGGGGGGGGATGAAGGGATGAAAGGGGGGGGGGTGGTGGTTCTGACTTGTGACCTCTCCTGCAGTGTGAGTGCTGCTTTATACCAGGAAGGGGGGGGGGGGGGGGGGGGGGGGGGGGCTTGCACACTATGTAAAGAGCCCCACCCTTGAACAGAGATATTTGCTATGAACTGCCCAACTTTTTAATTTCATTTTTTTATTTTTGGTGTTGTTTTTTTTTTTGTTTTTTTTGTTTTTTTTTTTTTTGCTGTCCGTCCTCTGTCCCACCTCAGTGGCATTGCACCCATGCTGCTTAATCTGCTCCCCCCACCCCCTCTCCCTATCCTCCCCTCCCGTCCACAGCAGCAGCCCGGCCATGCCCGCCACAGCTCAGCAGCACCGGCAATGCACAGACAGCACTCTGTGTCAAGCAGTCAAGAGGCAACCCACCAGAGGAGACACTGCACTGCTGCTGAGTCACTTTGGTAGTGTTCAGTCATGTGTGTTCTGATCCAACTCATGCAGGACACCACCAACTAAGCCCCCTACTGACAGCAATAACTGCCTAGTCAAGGAGCCAGCATGAGTGAGAGCTCTCCCTCTGGAGGGCACCACTGCATCCATCCAATGACAGCCCCCCCGTGAATTTGCTGATACCGGTAACCCGACGGAATCAAACCAAAGCCATCAATGTGGAGAGGACATTGAAACTGAGGTCACCATGAGAGCAGGGCATGAAAGGCCACAGGATTTGAGACTTTTCTTTTTAAATGCTGATCGATGAGAATGAGGGTGATGATGATGAAGATGATGCTACAGATGTTTATCCCGGTCTGAGTTTGCCTGACAGGGCTTTATTTTATGCTTACTTTAATGATAGATCCCGGCATCAACCAGGCCCAAGAAATACAGACACCTGCCATGTTGGTCTAGAAATGGGAGCAGCAACACTCTCAGAGACACGCCCATACAGACACAGACACCTGCTGAACTGCTCAACTTATACTGAGCTGCACACACACCATGTGACCTATGTCCTCAGTCAGACCTGCAGGGTGTGAGCCACCTTCCCTGGTCCACCTGAGGAAGACCCATGACAGGACTGAACACAAGTGGTACAAGAGCAGATCCACTTTGTCCAGACAACTTGATTTGCAGAGAGGTGAAATGGGGAAGAGCGACCAGACTTTTTTTCATTTAGCGAATGAAAACACTCGTCAGAAAGTTGTTCAGGTGGTTTGGGGGATGAGGGGGGGGTGGGGGGAGGGGCATGTAGGATACAGTTTCTCTCATTTACGTAAATTAAGGGACACTTGCCAAAAGACTGTCACTCAGGAGGAAGGTGGAAGGGAGAAAAAGGCAGTGAAGAATAAAGGCATGGCACAATGTGCACATTGTCTTCAAAAGCTGTCAGATGATTTATTTTTTTTTGTTTGGTTGTTTTGTGTTTTTTTTCCAGAAATGCACACCTTGAGACACTTTCCCAGTTTTGTTA
>JADBJO010001762.1:160000-207500 GCA_016801955.1 Conus betulinus
ATGTGCAAATCTTAGATGCTTCACTGAAAACATGGAGGACCATCAATATGTTTCTTTTGAACAGAACTGTTTACAACACCTGTGGACAATCACCTTGTACTACCTGGATGAGACTGACCAGAAGCTCCAGCCTGGCTGTGGTAGTTTATCCATGGTATCCCACAGACATATACTATCTTCACAGCAGTGGTATTATCACTACCCAATGAACCAAATAATCACAACCCAGTGGACTAACATGGCAACCAGTGAAGGGTTGAATAAGGACATCAGAAGATGAAAGTGGAGAAAAAAGAAAGAGAAGAAGAAGAAGCAAAAAAAAAAAAGAAAAAAAGCAAATAAAAAAAAAAAATACACAGTAAGTAACACAAAGAGGTTTTTTTTTTCCAGCTTATGCTTGAGGGTCTAAACAGGATGCAAGGGAGATCAACATGTGCTAATACTTGGAGCAGTCAGCTCTAGTGTTTGATTACTAAGCACTTGCTAGTCACACCAGCACCGACTATGGGCGAGAGCCATTTAAAAAAACAACTTTAGTTGGACATGATCTCCTAAGAGAAACAACAGCCTTTACCCTCAGACCCACCTGCAGTGGCTGACTAAATCATAACATGAAATGGCAAGTAACAATGAGGAGTACTCTGGGTACGTGAGTGCATGAGTGCATGAGTGCATGAGTGTGTGCATGCATGTGTGAGTGTGTGTGTGTGTGTGTGTGTGTGTGTGTGTGTGTGTGTGTGTGTGTGTGTGTGTGTGTGTGTGTGTGTGTGTGTGTGTGTGTGTGTGTGTGTGTGCGTGCGTATGTGTGTGGGTGAAAAATCACAAAAAGCAGGATTAAAGAAATCTTAAATAATTGTTAGCGAACCGCCAAGAGAAACGTGGACAACGAGTCACAAGACAAACACAACACGTTTCGACCTCTTAGGTTTTCTTCAGGCAAGACAAACAAACAGGACGATACGATAAAAGAACAGGAAAACAGGAGTAAGAGCCTTCAGATCTAAGGCTGTTTGCTCTCACCTGCCAGGCATTGACGGAGAAGACGTTGTTCTGGTAATATTGCCCATACTGTCCGTAGTGCTGACTGGGCTGCTGGTAATGCTGATAATACTGATTCCGCTGCTGCTGATATGCCGCCATATGCTGCTGCTGATGCTGCTGCTGCATGGCAAACTGTTGCTGCTGGTAGCCCTGGTGGCCCCCAGGGTAACCATGCTGCTGCGCTCCAGGGTAACCATGCTGCTGTGCCCCAGGGTAACCCTGCTGTCCCATTGGGTAGCCCGTTCCGTACATATTGGATTCTGTGGATGATTCTGATACAGCTAGCTACAGAACATAAAAAATGACCCCTGTGTGCAATAACAGGGTCAAGTAAGTCATAGGGTACACACACACACACACACACACACACACACACACACACACACACACACACACACACACAATTTAACAAGATTTCAAAAACATGATGTAATCATATGCCAGTACTAACACAGAGAACTTATCAGGCTAGTGGTGATGATAATTTGTACACTGCCGCAACTGGAAAGAAATTTTCACAATCCCACTTCACATAGTGACATGAACCAGAGAGCCAATGGAGGTTTCAGAAGAATGCAGGGGCTACCGACCATGGTTTTTGCTGCAGAAGAAGACGCAAGAAGTTTGTCAGGAGTAAAGCCTCTGGAAAGCCTCTGACACAGTTGCAAGAGAAGACCTACACGAGATCATGGCCAAAGAAGCTTGTCTATACAGCAATTCTCGCATAACAAGCATACACATCACCAAGACAGTGGTGGAAAAGCCTTATTCAGATTTTGCCTTTTTCAGCCTCAGCTGGGCTGCGATAGCACAATGCTCATCCTCATCAAGAATGAAGAAAGATGTTTCCTGGTTTGCCAAACAGAGACAAGAACGAAACAGCTCCCTTTTTCACAGTCTGTCATAACTAAAGATTACAACAGACTCTCCAAAAGAGTATTTATGCTCTTCTACTGAGCTTCATATATTGCAGTCTCAATGATGCCTTTGGTGATAGAACAGCAAAATCAACATCTGATGTTCAGGTGATGGCAAACTCCTTTATAATGCTCCAAACCATTATTAGACCTTCTTTTCTGTGTATTAAAAAAAAAAAAACTGTGCTCTCAGTGCAAGATAAACTCCTTTATAATGCTCCAAACCATTATTAGACCCTTCTTTTTGTGTGTATTTAAAACTGTGCTCTCAGTGCAAGATCAGAAGAGGCAGGCAACACATGAGACATGACCAGCAGTTCTGCCTCATTCAGTCTAGAATTCAACACAAATGCTCCTTGTTCCTTCTGAGAATGGTCAAAGTATGGAAGGGCTTGTTAACAAAAGCTATGATGCATACTACTACTACATAAAAAATGTGTTGGGAGTACGGGGAGTACAGTACAGCCTCCTCCCTTCTGATTCCCTAAATAGATTTGACATTATCACAATATTCAGGTTAACAGTGTACCCCCTCTTTTTCAGTTAGGTGCCAGAATGATTATAACAAACAAAATATTCAAAAAAAGAGAGAGAGATTTGGATCCTCAATCAAAGCAGGAGATCAGCACACTGATAATAAATTTTAGACCATAAAGCACCTCTTTCAATGACATAAAATCACTCAAGAATCAGGTGTCCCACCAAAACTCTATAAAACCTCCCCCTCACCCTCCCCCCCCCCCCCCCCCCCCCAACCCCCCCCCCCCCCCCCCACTCCCTCTTCCATCTTCCCCTTTCCATCCTCCCACACTCTCACAAGAAAGACACAGACACAGAGAGTTCTAAACTCATCACAGAGGGGCTGGCAATAACGTTGATTATCTCTGAGTCAATGCAATATGTTACATTCTTTAGGAGTAGGGGGCACATCCATGCAATCAGTCAAGTCAAAATTCATACAACCCTTCAGATTAGGAGACTCATGCTCAAAACCCTGCGAGACAAATTCTGTTTGAAACTGAGCTTCTTTCCATCAAACGTCATGGCAGAAATACACCATCATGTGTGTTTATTCACCAGTTATGAAGCCTCAGAACTCATTGCTCAGCAAGCTACCAGCAACACCTGGGGTAACCTGATACCAGATAGCAGAACAGAGCACTATAGTGCTCTTTCTACCTCAGAACAATCTCCGACTTGAACCAGCCTGAAGAACTCATTCAAACCCCATCTGCCTCCCCATGTTCATCAGTGACTGGCAGACCCCTGGCACATCAATACTTTCCCCTCTTCAGTCCACCACTTTCCCCTCCCCATCCCACCTCTTTGGCTACTACCTGTACATATTTCAATTTTTTTTTTACTGCACCCCCTAGTTTTCCATAGTTTTCCTTTGCAAAAACTACCAAAATGGTTTCTGCAGTGTACTGATCAAATGCAGATCGATCCTGACCCAGAAAACATTAGTGAAAATGAGTATCTGTAACTCATTCAGTATGGAAAATGCCTCTACCAGCTGCTGTAGCAAGCTAGTCAGTGTTGCAGACTCCTGGCCAGGAGGTCTTGGGTTCAATTCCCATCAAAACCATCTACTTGTTGGATTTTAACTGCCCCGACTGCCTCCTACCCAGAGTTGAGTTTGCTATGGGCTTAATTAGAAAGAACAGGACAACACAGTTTCATGTACTTCTTCTCTGAAAGTGTCACTCAAATTTTGATACAACACTACAGTTGTCTATATCTCTCAGACCTGGCTGATGGCACGATACATTATGAAAGTAAGTGTTGAGTACAGCCGTGTCTCAGGCCAGAATGGAAACCCATATCATCATCTTCATCATCCTCATTCTCATCGATCAGCATTAAGGGAAAAGGTTTCAAATTCTGTAGCCCTTCATGCCCTGCTCTTATACTGACCTCAGTTTCAATTGCCTCTCTACATCTGAGGTCTTGGTTTGGTTCTTTCAGGGTCACCAGTATTGGCAAATTCATGGGGACTGTCACTGGACGGACGTGGTTGCACCTCCCAGAGGGAAAGCTCGCTCATGCCAGCTCCGTGACTGATCAGCTACTGTCATCAGCTGGGGGCTTAGTAGGTGCCGTCACCACTGAGTACCACCGAAATGACTCAACAGCAAGTCAGTGCCTTTTGTGGCGAGCTGCGTCATAACAACGTGATGTTGACTGCTCCCTGTGGGCTGCTGGTGTCAGAGCTATGGTGGGACAGGCCAGTCTGTGGCTTGGACATGGGGTCAGAATGAGTACCATCAGTGCAATGCCACTGAGGTGGCACAGAAGGGCAGAAAAAAAAAGAGAAAGAGAAGTAAACTGTCTGGTACCGGCAGCTTGATTTCTGTCAGTATAAGACCTACTCGTTGAGTAGTGTCCTTGCGCTGACCGCTCGGTTTCTTTATATTGATTCTTCACACATTTTTTTTTTCTTCTAATTTTGACTTCAAAATAACCACTCTGATTTCAGCAATGTAATATTCAGATCCAGATCACAATTTCTTGTCTTCTAATTTTTAAGTAGTCTAGTGACAATCATACAACAACTTACTGCACTCAGTCAACGACGTGCGATCGGCAAAGTGATCCTGAAAAGAATGTGTTTCCGTTTCGTTTGAAAAAACAAAATTTCGTGGACCCTTTTCCTCTGTTAGTGATCCTATATCACATAAAAAAAAAGCTTCTCTTCTTTCACACAATTTCGCAACAGTCTAGGCAAAGCATGTAAACATTTCGTGGTTCCAAGGAAGCTCGCTCTTTTACCGTTTCTGTAATAAAGAGCTACGAACAGGGGCTTTATTCTGCTTATGCCATGTTTCCACGCACGCGGCCGCGGGGCGGATGCGTATTATGTTGTCCAGCAGCGGCGAGCAAAATCCCAGTCTATTGCTGGGCTCCCGCAGTCGTTCTCCATTGATAGCATCGAGAACATTCTGCTTTTGCATCTTTTCCCTCGTGAGATAGCATGGCTCTCCTGATTGTCATTTGTTCATATTCCGTGAATGTCGGCCGTTTTGTGTTCGTTTTTTAAGCTTGTATGCATCGTCGCTACATTTGGTGGTGTTCATCGAATGCAGACAAAAAAAAAAAAAAAAAAAAAAAGTGTACTGTATAAAGAAAGAGAAAACAAAAATGGGAGGGCAAAATCTCAGCTCATGAAGAGACAGGTCCAGTGGGCGTGAGCGTACTGGCAGTGGGAAACAAGAGTTCTAGAGGAGGTTTTCTCCCACAGGCATGCCCACAACCACATACCCAGAGTGCAGCGAACTGCACATCACTAAACAAGGTTTCAAGAAACTTCTTTCAAACCTACACCCCTGCAAGACTCTAGGACCCGACTGTGACTGGTAGGGGTGGCAGGTGAGGTCTTGGGGAAACTTTGTAATGCATGCCAGAACTAACATGCGCAAATTCTCATTTTCTTTCAGAGTTGTTAATCCCTGGAATGCACTACCTTCATCAGTTAAATTTGCAAAATCTGTGAATGAGTTCAAGAACCTGATCGACAAACTGCCCAGCTAGAAGATCTATTTTTTGGCTATGACGAGTAGAAACGCGGACTCCCGCTGGGAGGTCGTGGGTTCGAATCCCATCAGAGTCATGTGGGTTTTTTCTGCCCCGACCGGCTCCTACCCAGAGTTGAGTTTGCTGCGGACTCAGTTGGGAAGACTGGGACCACACAGTCGAGTTTCATCCACTTAATGGATGCGTTTCTGAGAGTGTTGCTCAAATTTCCTGACCAACACTGCAGGTGCCTGTATCTCTTGGGCCTGGTTGACGCCGGGATATATTATGAAAGGAAGCGTAGAGTACAGCCCTGTCATGTAGTCTCAGACCGAAATGGAAATCCGTAGCATCATCATCATCATCATCCTCATTCTCATCGATCAGCATAAAAAAAAAAATGTCTCAAATTCTGTGGCCCTTCATGCCCTGCTCTCATGGTGACCTCAGTTTCGATGTCCTCTCCACGTCTGTGGCCTTGGTTTGGTTCCGTCGGGGTCACCGGTATCGGCGAGTCATGGGGGCTGTCGTTGGACGACGTGGTGGCGCCCTCCGGAGGGAGAGCTCACTCACGCCGGCTCCGCGACTAAGCAATTATTGTCGTCAGTAGGGGGCTTAGTACAGCAGTGCAGTGTCTCCTCCGGTGGGTTGCCTCTTGACGACTTGACATTGACTGCTCCCAGTGGATTGCCGGTGCCGGGGCTGCGGCGGGACCAGCCGGGCTGTGGCTGTGGACGGGGTGTCGGAATGAGCGGCGTGGGTGCACTGCCTCTGAGGTGGCGCAGAGGTTGGACAGCAAGAAAAAAAAAAAAAAAAAAGCACCTTTATTATCTCAATTTGAGAAATTAATTTGTGGTCGCACACATTCACAGCAAATAAACAATAACTTTGTCACATTACCCATTTTCTCACATATGACATACATTCATATAAAGGAATTTGAATTTCAATTAAACATCTCCTCGGTTCATAAAAATCAATGGACAGGGGAATAAAACTTTGTTTAAATCCGACACTTCTGCATTTAACCGATCGATATCTTCGTCCTGACTGAAGAAGGTCATACTGATTTGCAAGAACGTGGTCTGGTCACACGCAGTCTTCTTCGCTTTATAAACAACACGGCACCTGTACACTCATTCAGACTTTTTTGTCTCTCACCAACGATTTTTCCTCCCACGTTCACCACTTTTTCAAGCACATTTCTACTCTTCACAGTCAACCCACCATACCAACACATAAATGAGAAAGTTAAAACAGATTCCAAGAAGCATGCATAAAATGTCCGAAGAATGTCAGTATTCACATGAAATGATCGCAGCTTGCGAAGACAACATAATTTGGTTTGACATTTTTTGTGGACATACTCAACATGGGATTTAAAATTCAGCTTATTATCTATAAAAGTTCCTAAATATTTGTATGATTCACACGTTTTACTTCAGCACCTTTGATAAAAAGCGGTGGTACAGCTTTTGGATTCTTTCTAAAATCAATCAACATTTCTTTCGTTTTTGTTACATTCAGATCAAGATAGTTATGATCGCACCAGTCAACAAATCTTTGAACCCCCTTGAAGTAAACAGAATCAGAGTTGGACAGATCCTCAAGTGCTGAGTCATCTGAATATTTAATGTACAAAGTTGAATCACTTCCTGAACAATCATTTGTGTACAGAGTAAAAAGCACTGGTGATAAAACAGTACCCTGGGGCGCGCCAGTTGAAATGACTCTGGAAGACGAAACAACACTTTGATATCGAACAGACTGTGTCCTCTGTGTAAGAAAATCAATTATCCAAAGAATGAGCTTGTTACACACATTTATGTAAATGAGTTTCTTTGCCGTCAGATGTGGTTGTATGGTGTTTGAATGCTGATGAGAAATCAATAAAGAGAATGCGTACAAAGGAGGCAGGTTTTTCGAGGTGTAAAAACGCATGATGGAGAAGTGTGAGTGTGGCATCATCTGTTGATCTTGTAATTTGTGTGTGTCTCTTTCGTTTGACGGCATAGTAATTTTTCCTTTATGTTTGCGGTAAATTGATAACTCTGAGAAATGTGTGTGTGTGCATTGTGGTGGCTGTCATGGCACGTCACACTGACGAGCTGAGTCAAAGGCTTCTCTGCATCATGGCCAACGACAATATGCCTGCCATGACCCTCTGTACTGCACCTCCCTCAGCAACGGCATAGTCCTAACATACCGGAGAATGGCAGTTTTACCCCAGTCTTTAACATCCACCCAATTGTTTCTCTGATTGTGTATGCTGAGCCACACACTTGAATCAGCTGAGTCAATGTTCTCCTTGAAAATGGAGTGGTAGGACTGTTGCCTTTAAAATCACCTCTCAGTGCATATGACCAAGATTTATGCTAATATAGATATAAGTTGTACTATGGTCAGCAGCAATATTGACTTTGCTGTCAAAAGTAGGGGTTGGATATGGGCTAGGTGTTATAGGGCACACTTTTTTCTCCATATGGCGCTGATGGTGTGCCATACTCTGTCCTGCCACCGCCCTTTCTAAGAGCAATCAATAGCTATGATATCATCTTCCTGTGCATGACCAATCAGTTAGTCCTCTTGATCCGATTCAGGAGTATGGGATAGCTATGACAGTGTTATAGACTGCAGTCTTTCGATCATTTTTCTCCTTCAACAGCCTGAAAGTGGCAAGCTGTCATGTGGCAAGTGAGATGAACACCTGGCATAAAGCTTCAATTTGCACCACAGGCTCAGTTCTTATGTACAGCCATGTGTAACAGGTCTGTGGTTTGCACCATAATGTGGATTGGTATGTGTATGTGTGAAGTCCACTCATAGTTACGGGACAGGGGCGTTGGATAGATGTGGATATGTATGGGGCTTTGATGGGGCTATTTGGGGTGTAGGAAGAGTATGTATGATGGTGGGGGGGGGGAAAGGGGGGGGGATGACAAAAAGGCCCTTAACTGACACTCATTTCATCCACATTTCATCAGGCTCTTTTACGTATTTATGATTTTCATGAATGAATGTTACTTCTGGCTGCTTAGCCCGGATCATGAAGAGAAATCAATAAAGAAGGGAAAAGGTGGACATATTTCCATGCATTGTGTTTTCTCTTGTACTTGTAGTAAACACACACACAGATATACACACACACACTTTACGCATGAAATTCATATGTGCACTGCACAGTGTAAATTGATCTAAAACCCTCCTGAAACCGGAACTCTGAGTCTGTGATGACGGTTGCTAGTAGTAGAGTTCAACCAGAAAGACAGCTTTAAGCGACAGCCCTAAACAGGCAGATCAAACCAGATGTGTTCTGGGGCACAGTCATGGCTTCAAACAGGCATGGACTCAAATCTGATGCTTTGTCGTGATAATACGTGCAATGTAGCCTATCGCAAGGATCATGGCTTCTTGGGGAGCACAGGACGGTGTGGACAATATTCATTTTTTTTCCCCCTTCCACTGAAGGTTCTATTTCCATGAGTTTTTTTTTTTGCACACCAATGTAAATAACTTTTCGCAAAGTCATTTGCACATTTGAAATAAAAACGCTGTATTCATTCATGTAAAAAAAAACCCTGATTACTAAGCTGGCAATGAGAAGATTCATCTTGATTCACGTAACATTTGCTTCTTCTGCTATTTTTTTTTTCCCATTTCTTTCATTTCTAGATTACCTTTTTTCACATTTGTATTCTATTTCATTATTTATCCACTAGTCTTATTGAGGGAGTAGAGTGCATGGTATACAGATGTCTTTCAAGGAAAACGAGAACATGATTTCATGTTGACTAATTCCTCTGATGTTTGCCCTGTTGGAATATATGTGCATTGTTCCTGCTGCGCATAAACACTTTACTGCAGATTCCATGAAAACGCTCGGAGAGGTCTTACCTGATGTAATCCACACTTTTCATCTGATCTAAGATTTAAGAAGGAAAGATTTTTTTCACAAATGCCCAGTGTGGTTTTAGATGTATTTTAATGTGTTGTGTGGATTATTTTTTTAATTTCTGTTTTTTTTTTTTAAAAATATTTTCTTTTAAATGACATGAGAGTGGACTTTAGTTTAATGCCGTGACAGCCCTGATGTGGCCCTTTGCGGTCGGCTGGGCTATAAGCAAATTATCTTATCTCTTACGTGTTGGCATCTTAAAACATTTCTAAAAACCTGACATTGTAAGCTGTAGTAAGAGTTTTTGGTGCTTTTCAGTCTCTGGGTGTCCAGCCAGCAGCATCTTGCAACAGCTGTTTAGTATAGTTCTAGCACTAGGTTCAATCAAGGCAACACATTCTCGCTTCCCTGCACTGCACACGCCCTAACTGCCTTGGACTATTACTGCTCTGCCCTCGCTGCCGCACTTTCCAGGCTGACTTTCATCGTGTGTAGGACCTATGTATTCTCTCTGCATGATCCATGTCCGGTGCTTAACAGAGCAAAAGTCAGTATGTTAGTCCAGCCAGAGTGCCGTCTGATGCAAGGAGTGAAAGAATCCACACATGAACATAAAGGGTGGGGAGCAGGAGTTTGCTGATAATCTCATATTGAAAATTCTTTACTGAAACATCGAAATGTTGTGTGCATGCACCTGAAGGGTGTGTCTATGAATGTAATACCCATGCATTTAAGACAATCTATGGATTTTGGACAGTCTCTGATTCTGAAATGTTGGGGTGTGTGTGTGTGTCTGAAAAAAAAGTATACCTGTGAGTGCAATACCCAGGCATTTAAGACAATCTATGGATTTTGAACAGTCTCTGATACTGAAATGTTGAGTGCATGTGCCTGATAAGTATATGTCTATGAGTACAAAAAGAAGTCCAAACAGAAGAGAGAAAGATACGTTCATGCATGATTTGGGAAATGTACACACAGATGATAAAGAAATATTCCATTTATTAAGCACTTCCCTCATTGTAGTATGATATCAAAATACACTATCATTGTAGTATGATATCAAAATACACTCCCCTCATTGTAGTACATATATAATAAGAAAAATCCAAAGCATAAAAACACCCATGGCTGTGTTGGATAACTAAAAATCACACATTTTCTATGCAGTTCTAAAATTGTACACACTTGTCCCATCATAACAAAACCTAAATCACAAGACATGGATAGCTAGTTATCATTTTCATTCCTACAGCCAGATTTTCCTGCAAGTTTTTCAATAGTAGAGAAGAAAAACACCATGCTGCCCAAACAGTTCCTGCAGCAAAAAAGAAATGGTTTCCTAATAAAGCGATGAAATCCCACGTGTCCAGTCAACATCATAAAGTGTCTGTCCTTGGCAGGTTGCTCAAGGGCACTGCTTTTGAATGCCATGGAAAAAAAGAGTCAGCAGCACAAGGTATTTCTAACTAGGCATGTACACAGACAATGGTAGCACACAAATGTCTGATTTTTCTTTTTTTTTTTTCTTCAAAGAATGAACCGCAATACTGTAGTGATTACGATCTGATTCAACGAGTTAAGAACTGAGAGAGTGTGCAACTGCAACAAGAGTACAAATGGAGGGTGATGACAGTTGAGGGCTTGGAGGATGAAAGTCTTCAAACGTTCATGCTGGCCATCAGTATAACTGCTTGAAACCATTTCTCAAAGAGAGAAGACTGCTTCAGGTGCAACTTGCATTTCTCCAAAAAGGAAAAATAACTTCAAGCGCAACAATTATCATAAAATCAAGAAAAGTGTAAAATGCATATATGTCACCTATGTTTGACATATGGTATGGAGACTACGAAACAAGTACTGTCTTGGTTGTGGATATTTTCTCCACATAGGACACCCTGTAAACGACATGATTTTGACTTGGCCACTGTAAAACATCAGTACTTTCCATGACAGGTACACAACCACAAACTACTGATGGGGTGCAGACAATAACAGTAACAACTGTGATTTTGAATCATGGATAGTAGAAACAATGTGATACCATAATACATGACAAGGCATTGCTCAATGACACATTTAGCATGTTAAACCAAAGCACACCCGCTAAACGCTTGTCACCAATATTTTTTACTTTAGTGTAAATAGTTTGACAGACAACTTCTCAGCCATTCCTGTACATGACAGTGCCTTTGGGTAACAAGAAGTGGTATTGAAAAAAAAAAAAAAAAGAAGAAAAATTGTGAGCACAAAGGAGAAAAGAGTAGACTGGCACAGGAAACAGAGGCAGTGAAAATCGAGGGAAGAGAAAAAAAAACCCCAAAAGCAATGGACTTTTACAAACAAACAAACAAAAAACATGAAAGCAATGGATTTCTTACAAACAACAAAAAACATGAAAGCAAAGGATTTCTTTACGTTACTTCCCTTCCAAACTTTCCAGTCACAGGTTCATGTGGGGTCAAAAAAATCTGCCTGAATTTTCTTGGGGATTCTAGCATAACATCAAATATCACACTTAAAGACCAACCAGCAAGCATACCAACACATACAAAACACGATGTGTGTGTGTGTGTGTGTGTGTGTGTGTGTGAAAGCTTGCTGGCACACTAACACTCTATACACTGAAGCAAGACAAGACTATCCTCGTGTTGCACAATGCACTTTTAGTCATACTATCCCAATCTTTGCCAACAGAAACAAACTGTAAATGTTAAAATGAAACGGAGTAAAGTTCCACCAGACAATACAGACAAACAGATTACAGGACAGAACACAATGCATTTCGACCTTTCGGGTCTTCTTCAGGCAAAAACAAGCAACATTTGGGACAATGGAAACGAAGAACGAGTAACCACTTATCAGATTTCTCATATTTGGCGCAAAAAATGGGTGTCGGATCCATGTCAAATAATTAGACGTGTCTAAAGACTATGACTGTCCAACCTGTATTCCTGCAAATAAAACACTTCATTTTGCCATACAGTATGATATGAATCTGGCCTTGTACTCTTATTTTGAATCTTTCTTGAGGACACCATAGGCCGCAAAACGGAATCATTTCTGCTTTGTATGATACAGTAATAATAACAAAAACTTATTCATTTGTTTACCTTCTAATTAACAGAGAAGTTCGAGGGGCTTAACAAAATGGGGGAAAAAAAAATACAGACCAGAAGCAAACAATGTAGATCTACCTAGAGCCATAAATGAAAACGTGGATCTAATCTGCAACTTGAATTCAACTCGCCCACACAACGCCACCTATCTCATCCCCCCTAAGTCTACCCCCATCCATACAAACACTGGCTACACAGATACACGCGCAAATACCCAAAGCCCTATCCATTTTTCTGACTTGCCCCCACCCTTTCCACATACACACAAAACATTACCCATAGTCCATCCTTGACAATCCTCCTACACACACACACACACACACACACACGCAGAGAATCCTACAAATCCCCTCCTTCACATACACAACAAAATTCCCATCCCCCAACCTCCTCCATCCACTACACAATCTTGCCCATCCCTGAACCTTCACAAATATACATGGACACCACATCCTGTCCATCCCTCGGACCTTCCAAACTCCACACAAACACATAACCTACTATATTCCCAGACCTTCCCTGCCCTCCACAGAAAAAAAACACGAACATCTGTGCCAGGGGAGACACGCACAACACACATTGTTTCAGACACATGGAAGAACCGCACATGGACACAGGGCACATATTTTGGCATCACTGGGACTGACTGGTCGGCATTCGTTGACTGGAAAAAAAAAATCTATGCATACTGATTTTGCACATCATAAATAAATGGGGGAGGGGGCTGACATCTGGTTGCAATACCTGGTCTGAAAAAGATCTATCCACACACTTTTTACACACTGTAACTTATGTGGGGGGCTGACACTGGTTGGAATACCCTGTCTGATAAAGATCCATCCTTATGGATTTTACACATTGTAAGTAATGTGGGGGACAGAAACTGGTTAGAATGAAATGTCTGATAAAGATCCATCCTTATGGATTTCACACATTGTAAGTAATGTGGGGGACAGACACTGGTTGGAATACAATGTCTGATAAAGATCCATCCTTATGGATTTTATACATTGTAAATAATGTGGCAGAATGACACTGGTTGAATATCCTGTCTGATAAAGATCCATTCTTATGGATTTTATACATTGTAAGTGATATGGGGGGTGACACTGGTTGAATACTCTGATAAAGATCCATTCTTATGGATTTTATACATTGTAAGTAATGTGGGGAACTGACACTGGTTGAATACAATGTCCGATAAAAATCCATCCTTATGGATTTTATATACTGAAAAGTAATGGGGGGGGGGGGGGGGGGGGGGGGGGGGGGGGGCTGACACTGGTTGAATACTTGTGTGAAAAAGATCCATTCTTATGGATTTTATACACAGAAAGTAATGTGGGGTCTCACACTGGTTGAATACTCTGTCTGATAAAGATCAATCCTTATGGAGTTTTATACATTGTCCTGGTTAGAATACGCTGTCTGATAAAGAACCATTCTTATGGATTTTATACACTGAAAGTAATGTGGGGGGTCTGACAGCAGTTGAATACCCTGTCTGATAAAGATCCATTCTTAAGGATTTTACACACTAAAAGTAATGTCAAATGATGAACAGAACAAGATAATTTGTTCCAAGCGGCAGGTCCAATAAAGGAAAGAGCTTGCTCTGCCCATTGTTTTGTTCAGCCTTCGAAAATGGACAAACTGCTAGCGTCTCCTGAGAAGTGAAGGGAATGAGGTAGTGTGTAAATTGACACCACCTCAGAAAAACAGATTGGAATGGAATCAATAATTGTTGTAGCAGATGAAGGTCAGTTTTCCGTCTATTCTCTGGGAGATGGAAATCCAGTGGGATTTAATCTGAAGTGATGAGAGTTTCATTGGGTGCTTTGAAAAACACACTGGGACCACTACTATGATCTTGCTCAACTTGAACGTCAGGGAGACCAGACAGCAAACAAGGTCAGAGCGAACAAGCAAAGCATCCCTTTGGTTTGCAAATCCGAGAAGCATTTCATACAGGCAAGAGACTAGGAATTCTTAAGAGTTTGAACAGTGGCAAAACTTCAGAGCACAGTCTAATGGCCAGCAGGGCAAGACTTCGGTGGGAGATCGCTTAAGTTTCTAAAGGCTCTCGCATGAGAGCAAAAATGGAAAAGCTGCAATATCTTGTGATTGATGCATTAAAACTTTCATTGATGCAAACATTCCAACAGCCAGAAGAGCTTGAAAAGGTTGTCTTATAGCTAATTTGTCTTTCGCACGCTTCTCTGTTATTCCCATCTTTCGCTAGTCGCTAGTCTCGCCACAAGCAAACAACGACTGTTGGTGAATTTTTGTGTCATGAGATCCACCTCTGTCTGTATTCTCCAAAGTTTATATACTACCTCAGAATTTTCTTAAACTGTTCATTCATAAAAATATCTTTGAGTGAAACTCAAAACATACATCATGGAGTGAGTAAGAAAACGAAAAGTACTTTCGGCCAACTGAAATAAAAACAATGAATCTATATCAGAAATATTACTAACTATCCAGTCTAATGAAGTACAGCAGCTGACTGAACAGGATGCAAGGCTTGTGTTCTATCTAGTTGCTTTGAAGAGAATGAGAGCCCGACTGCGGAGCTGAACAGTTTTTGGAGACAAGTTTTTAAAACAAAATGATGAAAAACATGCAGTTTATACTGCATGCACTCATGTGCTGTCGCTATGACAGTGGCAGTGAAAGATCACATAACATTTATCAAATTCATGAGCATGAAAAAAAAAGGTGTGAGGAGGGGGGAGGAGAGGAGGTAACAAAGGGAAAAGTAGCAAGACAAAGGAAGAGGTGCCAAAAAGAACAATGCATCTTGTGACAGAGATACGGACCTGCGCTTTTGCCTACTGAACTTTGTGAACAACACTCCAGACCCACTCCGTGGGGGCCGGAATAGCTCAGTTGGTAGAGCGCGCGGACTCGTGATCCTGAGGTTACGGGTTCAAATTTCGATACAGGGGGATTTTCCCCTCGGAATTTACATTGGTTCTGACTCCATTCCCCATACAGTCCTTGGAATGAGACTATAAACCGAGGTTCCGTGTGTGAACACACACATAACATCTTGCACACACGTAAAAAATCCCATCACCAACTTTCGGAAGAGAAGGCCAGTTTGGCCGTTGGTATGGATGACACGTTACACATAGCATGCACCCTGCGTGAGAGATTGAAAGAATGGAGGAAGTAAGGAAACTGAGTAAACGATATTGAACGATACTGACTGGATGACACGGGAAACGACTGAATGAAGCGCCAGCTGGCAGCTCTTCAGTCAGCACTACCCAGGTAGGCAGCCCGTTGTGTAAACGAGTGTGGATTGTAAAGCACTTAGAGCTTGGTCTCTAGCCGAGAATAGGCGCTATATAAGTATTCATTATTATTATTATCATTATTATAGTAGTCCTATTCCAACGGTTTCTTTTCGCTGAGATTTATACAGGAGTTAAAATGTGAAACAGACACCAGAGACAGGCAAGCCTACTCCCTTGCACAAAGAAAGGGATGGAGCACAAAAAGTACAAGACGAAGGACATCAGCATACAAACCCACATATGGCCTGCAATGAAAATAAACAAACAAATGAATAATCAAATAAATGACATAGCTGAAAGCAAAAAAAAAAAGGAAAAGGAAAAAAAATGCACAAAGTAAAAAGCGAGCTTGGGGAAAGGAGGGAATCACCTTTTTCCCTGCCTTGTCTGCACTCTGTTACTGATTGTAAAATGTTCTAACAGGTGCTTCTGCGTTTTTTTTTTCTCCCCATTTATACCGTCTGAGTCTGTACCAGTTCCCCAATATCTGATCATGAAGCTGTACTATGTATTTCTTTTCTCGAACAAGCGATCCCAAATTTTTTCAGCAGAAGTGAACAATGAAAAGAAGAAAAAAAAAAAGCAGCCAAAAAGGCAACATTGTTTGCATTCCTGAGAGACCACATATTTTAACAATTAAAGTCATCTCGTTTACACAGTGTTTTAAAGTGAAACAGTCATTGAATCTTTCCTTCTCATTAGCTCAGTCAACACTAAATCACAAGACCAAAAAAAAAACCCCACTAAATATTCAATGGATCATCTCTCTTACAATCAAAGCAGTCAACACAGCATTAGACGATTAAAACTGAAACATTTTGATGGATTACTTCCATTGATAACACAATCCACATCGCGTGACTGGATTAAAATAAAAACATTCAACTGATTGTTTCCTTTTATAAACACAATTATGAACATCACATTATAGCAGTAAAACTCAAACTTCAATGCAATTAATATATACTACATGTACAATAATACAGATAATGCTACCCTCTAAGCAATCAAAACTGTGTGACAGGATTTAAACCAAAATACCCACACTAAAAACTATCCCCATGAATAAAAGCCTCAGTCAAAATTGTGTAACAGGAGGATTTAAACCCAAATAATCAAACCTATCATGAATAAAAGCCTCAGCCAAAATTGTGTAACAGGGTTTAAACCCAAATACCCATCAAAAACTATCTCCATGAATAAAGGCCTCAGCCAAAATTGTGTAACAGGATTTAGACCCAAATATCCACCAAAAACGATCTCCATGAATAAAGGCCTCAGCCAAAATTGTGTAACAGGATTTAAACCTAAATATCCATCAAAAACTCTCCATGAATAAAGGCCTCTTGTGCTGCACCAAAGAAGGATAAAACAATTACACTCAACAAAATCTCCTCTAAACTACATTACACAATAAAATTGACATTATCTAATAGAAATCATCTCTCCCACCATTGCTAAAGAAATCAATGTTAAACAGTTGACATCAAAACTGATGTATACGATAAAAATACGTTTCCTAATCATAAACACAGCAATCAGTGCTGCATTTATGAATTACAGACGAAAAGCTCCACTGAGATTATCTCCTCTTCATAATAAAAACGATCGCATTTATATTACGTCATATGACTGAATCAAAAACAGAGATCATCCCCTCACATAACCCAGGCAGCCAGGGTTATGTTGCAGGATTAATACATACTTTCTCCAAAACTCAATAACCCAATCATCATTTCCTAAGCACAAGCTGGCATCACTGAGGGACCTAACACAATTACTTGCTCTTCAGGAGGCTCAATATGCATCTGCCATTTTGTGTTTTTTTTTTTCACCCCAACAGTTTCAGTTGACTTTAAAACTGCGACAGCCATGTGGTCAAACATAAATGTTATGACTACACAGGCTGAAGAAAAATGTTTCATCTCTTGTACCTCAATCAATAAATAAATTCTGACATCATTTCTGTAAACAAAACAAGCACCCCAAACACCAGCTACACAGGCTGGTGAGGTCGTTTGTGGGAGGCAGCAGAGATTCGATCCTGGTGTTCAAAGATCAGCTTGGCCAG
The DNA here is from genome assembly GCA_016801955.1 of Conus betulinus. NCBI lineage: Eukaryota > Metazoa > Mollusca > Gastropoda > Neogastropoda > Conidae > Conus > Conus betulinus. Next base: position 177,862 of record JADBJO010001762.1, read on the forward strand.
CTGGGCCCGTGTAGCCAAACCATGTGAGCGGCGTTCCAGACATCTCTGGTAGTGGGACGGTGGGGAGTTGGCCTGACAGTTGAAATGTTTGTAGCGATGTTTCAGGGCTGGTTCCACTGCTCGGAACACATGAAGCTTGCTGGAAAACATACACAAGACATTACAACAACAAAGCAAACTTTGAAATAACAAATCAAACCAAAACACAAGCACATGGTTTAACAACTCCTGTCTTTTGCCCTAACCTTTTTTCTCCTTTAAACCAATGAAAAAAAAAAGGAAAGAATTCCACTGAAGATTGACAGAAGCAAAAAGCCTGGGGGTGGGGGTGGGGGGATCCCTTACCCACTTGGTTCCTTAGCTAGGACTCTATGACATGTTCCTTGGCTAGAACTCTAAGACACACCCTCAGTGAGTCTCTCTCTGTCTGCCACTGTAATCTCACCACTCGGGTAGCCATACACCACCTTCAGGATGATATCTATGCACAACACCGATGGCCATGTGTTTTGTTTCTGTGTCACTCATAACACTGGCACGCGATAGCCTGTTTTTTCGTCAAACATTAGAGTGGATTCAACATGCCTGCAACATTTTGTTGTGCATGTGTTCACACATTGAAGCTGAGTTTTAAAGTCTCATCCGAAGTTGGATGCTTTATTCACAAAGCCGGCCAGGCCCAAATCGCCCTTTCAGTAAAAGCTGTTTCTTGCCTAACTAGCTGCAAAAGGCATCTCTGGCCTGAACACAGTGTTATCAAGAACACACACATCCCTATGCACACACACATACACTCACAAACACATACACACACATAGAGAAAGACTAAAAACTTTAACCACAAATGTAAGAGAATAAAAAAGAAAGAAACTAACACGTACAAGAATGGTGCGCCATACAAATGTTTGTGAATGGGTATATCAGTCGTAAACACACACACACACCAAATTTTTCACTTTATCCTCGAACTAATGCTGTCAGACATGAAGTTCACAAATCTCACTGTCACAAACTAACCTTTAGAGGATAGCGTGGTTCTCTGAGGAAAAGAAAAAAACAAAAAGAAGCAAAAAAAAAAGACTCTGTACTCTGTAGTCTGCACAATCAATTTCATGACAGAGAAAACTGGACGCGGCCAATAATCCCTGTATCTGACAACAAAAACATGTATACCACCTGCAGAAATCCACACACCTGTACTTGATGAACATGTCAAAAATGTCCCCGCTGCTAACATCATCAGGCAGCATGAGCTGTCGCGCACTGATGTAGTCCGAGATGTAGAAGCTGGAGTGTTCATAGGACTGCAAGTCATAGTGTCCTACTTTGTTGTTCAGCTCTATGGACGTCGGGTACGGCTTCTTGTCATAAATCAGGTTTGGTTTGTACTGCCAGAAGCCGATGGGGAAGAACACCTGAGGATGCAGGAGACAACAATGGTCATGCAAGAATTACTGTACATCTTCTTTGTTTACTTGACAGGCCGCTGGTCTACAAAAGGGCTTATAAAGTGTGTCTTTCAAGATTACAGAAGAATTTAGCGCACATCCTCCTTGTTCTTTGGGGTGGAGTGATACGGATCATGGCATGCCTGTACTCTAACGGTAAACATCTGCTCAGTTGTGCTGGTTTTTGGTTGTAACCCTAATTTCTCTGAAGGTAATTCTGCATCTTTGGAGTCTAATCAAATTACCATCATTTTCTATGGAGGAAGAATTTGGGATAACTGAGACTGATTTTTTTTTACTGCCATTCTGTCTTCAAGATTTGTCTTGACAAAGCCGTTGATGTCCCTGGTTGACCACTGGTTGGTTAATTCAGATTAAACATCAACACCCACCTCAGATAACATGGCTGACGGGTATAATCTGATATCCATCACAGGATAGTAGAGGGAGAGGAGGAAAGAGAAGCATCTCCAAGGTATGCAACAAACAGTCCTCTAAAACTGACAAAACATCCTTAAAGGTCTACTTTAGAGGTGTTCAATAATTGGTCAGCTTATGCAGAAATATGAAATGTTTGATAAATTGGTAAAATAAACATCCGATTCACTCCGATCACACGAAATCAATCCACGAAAGTGGGCATTTTTTTAACCTGATCACACGAAATCAAACGAAATCAATCCACGAAAGTGGGCATTTTCACCTGTAATCAAGAAAACAGGGTAGTATCAACTAAATCTTGGCATGGCTTAACTGTTCTTGAATATGACGTCACATGAGTGTCAGCGATGCCAACAGAAAGCGATTCTGATGGTTCTTGCACATCTCGCTCAAAATTTAATTTATCATGTAAAAGCAGTGACTATGATTGCGACAGCCAATGTGACTCTGGAGGATGTTTCTGCAAGGCCTTTACCTTATCAGTTTTGAACAGTAAGTTCTTTTTACGATGTCAGTTCCAGCTGGACCACGGAAACAAGCTATTCAGTTCCAGCTGTACGCCTGAACACAGCATTCCAAAGGCGTATGGACTTTACCGAAGTCTCGAGGGAGGCTACCGACTGACTTCTTGATGTGATCATGCGTGGACGGCGAGCGGAGATTCTCCTTCCTCAAGCCTTAACGCATTCATTCAATTTAACAAGCGTGATCTGTCCACAGATAAGAACAGAATAAACGTGCGACCATCGTACTCATCTGTACGAGCTTACCACTCTGCCTTCAAAGTATTCATGCACAATGCAGACGAAGTTTTTGATCCACTCGAACAGGCTCAGCAATTGTCGGAATAGCTCGTTTCCGTGGTCCAGCTGGAACTGATGTGGTAAAAAACTTACTTAGCGGCCCGGCATGTTTGCATGAACCGAATCCACTTCTTTCGAGATCTGGATCAGATGGAAATGTGTGCAGAGAAATGTCCGTCTCCTGCTGAGCTGCTGCACTCGCCTACAGCACAATATCTGCCACCCCCTCGTGACTTTTTAGGCTGTGGGGGATCGCACTCCTGTTAGTTTCACTTGGCGTTGCCATGTTGTGTAGGTCCAAGCTGACGGCCACTCCATCAAGTGACATCACGGTTTTTGGTCTTCTGCGCGGGGTTTGAACAGGTGTGCAAAAGTCGTTTTTTATCTATTAAATTCTTCCAAAATTTTAAAAAAAAAAAATGAATACCCATACTGTAGTTATATGACATGTAGACCTGTTTTTAACAAATTATCGAAAATCTCTAAAGCAGACCTTTAATATAGTGGTGAAATCCTGCCCAGTTATCCCCATAAACTCCAGGTCAGAGAAGAAGCCACCGTCCAGGGAGAAAAAAAACCCATACAATATAAAGACAGTTGAACCTCAGAGTTGATAAATCAGAACAGTCCTCCCAGGACAAAATGGCTGTCATTTGATTTGACACAATCACATAATTTCCGTTGGGGGAGTCTTAAGATCAACCACAGCACTTGTTCTTTACACTCTCTCTTTCTGAACTATATTTTTTCCTATTATTTCTCCTTCCCCCTCCCTCAACAGATGCCAGTTCAGATGTGATATCCTAATGTATAGTTTTATTACCCACGGCAACAAAATTGCAATGATAAAAAAAAAAAAAAAAAAAAAAAAGATTATTCATGCCGCTTCATCTTACATTATAAGCCCTAGGCGCTTATAAATACATAAAAGGTAAAAGAAAACATAAATGAAACCAGTAAGAAGATGAATATTGCAAAAAGTACCATGAATCTACAAACAAGGGTGCATATTGACACCCACCACACACAAACACACACACACACAAATGCAATGTGCAAACTTGATAACATGCACTGATTTCCCTCCAGGTTATACAAAAAAAGAATTAAAACAAACAAAAACCAACAGTAACTCCCTCACCTTCCCCTCCCTCTCCACCACTTCCTTCCCTCACATCAGACTCACCTGCCATTCAGGAATAGTGTTCATGCGGACACGGTTGAAGAAGTCAGTGGCCAGCTCCATCCCCACAGAGCAGAAAAGAACCAGCGAATCAGGGGGAATCTTACGAGTGACTGCCTCCATGAGGTAAAACTCAGATATATAGGTCCCATTGCTTTGCAAGGAAATCCACTCAATCTTAGCGGCACTGTCAGCGTATTTCTTGTTGTAGTAGGTAATCATGGACCTAAAAAAAAAAAAAAAAAAAAAAAAAAAAAAAAAAAAAAAATTCCTTTTATAGATGTCGCATTTCAAAATGAGTACATGTTTACCACCTCAGCTGAAAGTCAAAGATAGGACACTATACTTGTGTTGAAAATGATGTCAGTGTATGTACGAAAAAATGACACACCACAAGAGCATGGCATAAAAGGACCTATCATGTGTGTGTGTGTGTGTGTGTGTGTGTGTGTGTTTACCTGTAGTTTTTGGTGACATCAGTGCCTCTGTGACACCCAGCAGTGACACTCTATTCACTATCCTCACTGTACAGCTATACATTTGTGCGTATTTATGTATGGGCATGTATAAAATGCTTAGAACAATGACAGGAAATCAATGTGGAACTGTGCTTGGAACTTCTTACAGTAACTCTTCAATGGTGACAACTGACACCAGCTGTGTGACATTCTGTGGATAACCAGTGGGGACTAAACTGGCGGACAGAAGACAGGTCACCTTAGGTAGACTGCAGCTTGCATTTTACAACACTAACATGCATGTGCATGGGATAACTGCACCTCAGTGTGCTGTATTAGAACTGTCACCATTGTATGTGACACACTCGGTGAAATTGTGGTAACAGTGACATGACCTTTCACTTCTAGACACACAAAATTTCGCTCACATTACAGAACAAAGCCTTCTGACCATACCTGGAGAACTTCATAGCTCTAGAGGTTTATTCTTGGTTGTGGTGAACCACACATACCCATTTTAAAGCTAAACTCACGAAAAGAATCCAAAAACTAAGGGGATTTTGGCCACAGAGAATCTGAATATATGAGGGTTAAGAGTGGGACACACAATCTTTACTTGAGCAGTGAATTGTTTCAGTGTTTTGATGGATGAGGATACTATATTTATTTCTGTAGGAATTGGTGTCAATGTGACAGAAAAAAAAAATGTTTATTTGTGTAGTGGGTGATTGCAATGTGGGAAGGAATGTAAAATCTTTCTTTGTGAGCAGGGTTAGGATGACACAGTCTATATTTGTATTGGTAAACACTTCAGTGCACAGGTCTTGCAACCCCTGTTCTTTTTCTATTTTCTTTCTTCTACTGAACCTTTTATATGCGCACTTGCATGCATCACTATTCTTAAACCATGTATTTTTTTCAATTAAAGTTGTGTACATATAGCATGCCCCTTTACTTACTCTTTCACAACAACATGATAAGCAACTAATAAAAGTTTGACAATAAATAATTCACAACTCTCAAAAAGTATGAAACAACAGCCTCACACAAATGCATGCAAAGATGTATACACATACAAACACACACACACATCATATGATATCTCTTAGTCTAACAAAGCATGTGATGAGACCTATGTAGTTGGCACACATGACAGGAATGGTCCGCTACAGCTTACTTCAGCACAGAGAATGTGTCCTCCTGGCCAGGGTGAGGAGTGTGCTGGTAGATGAAGATGACCAACAGCTCCGTGTTCTCCTGGGCATCCAGGCAGATGTGGGCATAGTCGTCCAGGAAGGTGCCCACCCCCTCCTTGTCCTCTTCACTCACAGGCAGAATCAGATGGATGGTGGTGGTCTCCGTGACGTATGGCATAGGCACAATGTCCACCTGCAACCACAGAATACGATAGTTTATGTGCATGTATATGTGCCCGTGGGTGTGTACACACATGCATGCACGCGCGCGAGCATGCGTGCACACACACACACACACACACACACACACACACACACACACACACACACACAGTGACTCACACCCACAAACATACACACAGAACTCCAAGCAAGTACAACATATATAGGAAGACCCTATGCCTGGCTGGCTATCTAGCTGCCTGTTTGTGGTAACACAACAAACACTAAACTGGCCACCATGAACATCGCTGTTGAGATTCCCTTTTTACAGAAGGGTGGTTTGCATCTGTGGTACTTGTAAAACTTATTTCAATTACTCACATCATCAAGTTGAAATAGATAAGACCCAGCACAGCTGAAGCTTTGGAACAAAATGTGAGACAGATATTCAAGTTCATATTTTTGCTTCTGGTATGAACAGATCTGGTGAACAAGTGCAGATTCAAATCCTGGCCACAAACCATTTCTTTCATCTTTCAACTGGAGACATTAAAACCACAGACATTCAAGTCTGGTGCTTTTCACTATGGCAAACAGTAGCTTTTTCCAAGTGCACTTAGATTTCAGTGGCAAACTGTTAAAATCTAAACAGAAAATGGGGAAAAAAATGATGGACTTTAGGCCATTCCACATCAATTTTGCTTCCAGTGTGAGGTGATAAGTGACTGTCTGTTCATCCTTTGTTTTCATGGTCTAGAATGTTGTTCATCTTAACCTGAAGAAGACCAAAGAGATCGAAACGTGTAGTGTTTGTTTTGTAATTGGTATGTTCTTCTGTTCAGCAGAGCAGTAATTTTTTTTTTCTCTTTAATAGTTGCACAACTTCTTGCTTGAATTATATGCAGTCTTTGAGTTTACATGATTTCTAATAGATTTTCTGTCAGTCATCTCCATTCAGCCATGCACCAGAGAGAGAATCAACTATATACAGCTCTTTTTCAAGTGTTTACTATTAAAGTATAGTTTAATTAAACATTAAGGGGCAATCACATCTACCAAGAATAAATTTTAAACTTTCCTTTCTCAAAAGAACAAAAGAAATGCTAAGATATCATTCTTTTCCCTCAAAGAAAATGTTGCCAGACTCTGCTAAATGAGAGGATAGTTAAAATCTGTTGCAAAATCTGTTGCAGTAGCTCCCACCACTTGCTAGCTCTATCACAGTGTCTTTTCAACTAGCTCAAACAAACAAGTCAAAATGAAAAAACTATAGCTAGGGCCTGAGCTATTACTTTTTCTGGTTCTTGAAAAAAAATCAACAGAGCAAGCTGTTAAATCAATAATTAAAAAACAAACAAAAACAACAACACAAAATGAGATTAAGAAGAATGTTAAATAAACATTTCAAAAGCAATATCTTTTAAGTCAGACACTAACTGAGACATTAAAATCTACACAGATATTCACCTGATCTCTTGTAATTTACCATGCAGCTATGTGTGAGTGCGTGTGAATATGATGTAATATCAAAAAAAAAAAAAATGCTAACGCACATCAGTGTGCCATATGAAAACAATTTGCATTTTGTTTCATTTGTTTTACCTTAATGTTCTTTACCGCATGGATACTCTCACCCTTGTTTTAAAGATCAATATATCTGTAAACAACAAAGCTTCCACTTCTCGGCTTCCCCAAAGATTGTGTATGGCTGCCTTAATGGCGGGATAAAAAAAACGGTCATACACACACAAAACTCCACTGCCTGTCTATACAGGCAGTGTCCGCAGGAGTATCAGCCTGTGTACGCAGAAAGAAAGAAAGAAAAAAACTTCTTGGCTACCATGCTGCCACTGTTCTTCAGATGTAAGACTGACCTGCCCCAGGGGACGAACCAGCTGCACGCGTTTCTGCACCTCCATGTTCCCCTTGGAAGTGTCCCGCACGGTTATGTCCAGGATGTACTCCATGCCCCGCTGAGGGTCAAAGCGGCGATAGCCGTTGTTTGAGGCCCGAGTACAGGAAAATGTTGTTGTACTTGGCGTTGAGTCTCTCCACTGACACCTTGACCACTTCCTGAATGTCCAGCTTGTCTGCCCCTGTTGATTCATGCAGCTGACCCTAAATCTTATCTGTTTAAATGCCAGTTACAGAATATCACCTAATACTTACAAAATTACGACATGTCACTAGCACGCTTTGGTTTTGTGTACAAATGAGCTGTTCACCATGTTATATATTGTGAGTGTTTATGTATCCAACAGTGCATGCCGCCGGTGCGTGCGTGCGTGCGTGCATGCGTGCGTGTGTGTGTGTGTGTGTGTGTGTGTGTGTGTGTGTGTGTCCTATGTATATTTTAAATGTTGATTTTTGTTAAACTTGTAAAGCATCCTGTAGCCTACGTTGTTAGGATGGGCACTATAGGAATTGTCCTCATTATCATTAAATAACCTGCCTTTCTCTTTCATTTGCCACCTGTGATCAGGACAAACAATCAATGCTTAACGCTATCAACACAGGCCCTGTAGTCACTATGCAGAATGGTTTCAACACAATTTTTACCTTGTTTAATTCCCTTACCCACAGTGATATATAGTTGAAGCTGCTTATAACGAATCGCCAGGGACATTTTAAATTGCTTCGTTATATCCAGCTTTCGTTACGATCAACATGCCGGTTATAACGAATTTCTGTCTGGTTGTTTTGTTATATCCAGCATGATGTGTGTGTGTGTGTCTTCTCTCTCTGACTCATGGCTTTCACATATGAACCAATCACAAATGACTGGAGTTGTCTTTCTTCTGTTGTGACAACTGATAATTTGACACTGTTTTCCAACAAAGCACAGCTCTTAAATGCTTCAAGAGAGGTGGGGTCGTTTCTCTTCAAATTAACAAATGCTATCAACTGTTAATGGTTTGCCATAAATGGCAGACGCAAATGAACCAAACACATGTCAACCGAGATAAGAGACTTTGGATCTCTCAGGATCCCCCCTTTTATCTACTGCAAATGTATGTGCACTGATAAGTGTGAACAAATAGAGATTGATGCAAGTGTTATAATGTACAGTGTCCACAGAAATGAGTGTGTGGGTGTCAGTGTGTATGTGCATATAAGTGAGAGAGAGACAGAGAGAGAAAAGAGAGAGAGTGAGTGTGTGTGAGAGAGAGGGAGCGCACATGTGTGTGTATGTTTGTGCATGTGTGTGTGCGAACTCACATGTGTGTGTGTGTGTGCATTGCACTTGCGTGTGCATGTGTGTGTGTGCATGTGTGTGTGTGTGTGTGTGTGTGTGTGTGTGTGTGTGAGCGCGAGCCTATATAATCTATGTGGGAAATTTAGCTGCATTTTCTGAATGATCGAAACATCTATTGATACATCCATTTTATTTATTTTTTCACAGGTGATGCTCTGGTGCATGCCATGAAAGAAAGACACACTGAAATACACCACAGACTCCTGGGGGTCTCAGCCTGGTAACCTCGAGCCTTGGATGCCTGTGGGTGTACAGGTACAGATGGAGGGAAAGAATGAGATGATTGTCTTGTGCATGATTCACAGGCAAGCATGTTAGCGTGGGGTGGAAGTGCTGGGATAGATGGAATGCATGGTGACAGGTGTCATGTGTTCCATGTGCTGTGGCGGAGGGAAGGGGGTGGTGATGAATTTTGCGACATGGCTGCTCTTCTGTTGACTGGTTGAATTGTGTATATGTGTCTCTCCAATCCTCTTTAATTTGAAAAATAAAATCTTGTCAGACTGCGTGTTATACAATATGCTATTCTTACTTATTCACATCTTTTCCATTTGTTATTATTATTAGTAATAGTAGTTGTAGTAGTATCAGTATTTTCATTCCAGTTAGAGTTATATTCCTCACTATTATTTTGAATTTCATCTCTATCATCATCATCACTGTTCTTATTGTTGTTGTAATTGTCTTTCATTATCATCATTATAATTGATCAAATTAAGTATGACATCTTCTGAGCAGCATTCCCTACAAATAATCAAATTCATACAGGCAGACATACACACGTGTGTGCATGCAGGAGCATGCATGCATGCACAAGCGCGCACACACACACACTCCATCAACACTCATCAACAGTTACTCACACCTAAATGTTCACACCTTGTAAAGCATTATCCGTCCTAACCAGGTATTGCAAGCTCTCAGAAATGTGAGTACAAACGTATAAAAAAAAAAAAGAAGATAGCCTTTAACACTGTAAAACATTGAACAACCCGCACATCCACCATCTTCCTTTGATACTGAGTTATTAACCACAATTTCAAAACATGTTTTACTTTTTCTTGCATGCTTTGAATTAACCTGAAAATTTTTTCACGGAACAGCTAATCCAGGTAGTCTCTGATCATTTTTTTTTTTTAATTTTCTACATGGCCAGGTAGCAGACTGATGTATTTTCTCTCAGCAGATGAGCCCTCTTTCCTCTGGATTCCTCAGCCACAATCTCCACAGATGTTTCCGTCTTCTCCCTTCACCCGTCCTACTGCCATCCATGTAGAGGTTTTATTCATTCAGATGGATGAACAGATGGTTAAGCTCTCTCAGTGCCTTTTGATTGTCTTTTGATTTAATTGTATCACAGCTAGGTCAGGCACAGAATGCAGCTGGGTAAATCAGAGAAAAGTTTTAAAACCTGTCAGCTTCATATACAGCATAATGAATAAAAAAAAAAGACATGTATCAATTATTGTTTCACGTATACTGCCAGCCAGTTCTGTTCGTGAAAGTCTGTTAGTGTTAGGAAGACAATCAGTACAACTGAAGAAATGCTGGTAACCTTTCTTGCCTCCATAGTTCCTCATGGTGAGAATCGTAACACTGTGATACCATGAGAAACAACTGTGCTCTTCTTTTCCATGTTAGTTAACAAATGTCAGGCTGCTTGAAGCCTTTTTCAGTGACCTTACCAAAAGCACCAACACATTCACACCACATGTGAATGCAAGTGCAACAGAGATTTGTCATGGTGGGATTGCCAACTATGTTGATGGTACCTATTTCATTGCGACAAAGTTACATCCAGGGAAGAAAAAAATATATGGAAAAAAAAAAGCTTGCATAAAAGCTGGTCCTGACAAAACCCAGGTGGTGATCAGCACTGGCAGCTTGATTTTTTTTTTACATTTTAGCCACTAATGGCTGCTTGTTGTTGTGCTTTCTGCATGCATGAAGCACCAACCTTTCAGAGGCTTGACGTTGGTGAAGTCATCCTGGAGATAAATCAGTGTCTCAGTGAAGTAATCCCATCGAATGACATCAAAGCGATTTTTGGGTTTGTATGGCTCTGGGACACCTGAAAAACAATATGAATAAGCAATGAATATGTTTCACATTTCTCTCTGCATGTGTGTATGTTCACATTTCTTTTTCTCTGTAAGTAAGAGAGAGAGAAAGAGAGAAAGTGTGTGTGTGTGTGTGTGTGTGTGTGTGTGTGTGTGTGTGTGTGTGTGTGTGTGTGTGTGTGTGTGTGTGTGTGTGTGTGTGTGTGCACGCGCACACGTGCACACGAGTAACCACAGTTAGTCAGTTGACAGGGAAAGGCTGGGGAAAGGGGCTGTCAACATTGTTAGCATGAATTCCAAATAAAAACATTGTGCATTTTTGCATGAGATGACCAAGTTGACTTCACTTTTGTTCCCCCAACAGGGACAATGACTGATGTCCTGTTTCAGAGGCAGCCAAGTCTCTTCCAATCAAACTTTAAACTTTTTCACTGTAAAACACAGCATGACAGCTTACAATGAAGGATACACTGTGCTGGCATCATGGCCTCTCACACAGCTACTGAAAGCAGAAACCGTCTGTCATGGCACATCAATTACAGATCATGTTGCAGGCAAAGGAAAGAAGGAATAAACTAAAATGATTGAAGTGGCTTCTGTATGGCGTGCAAGCTTGGAGGACAAAAAATATTGCTGGACTGCCTTGAGACATAGAGTGTCTTAATACCACAAAAGCAGTGAAATATTTTGCCACAGCTGGCAAATTGTTTGCACAGAGTTTAACATGGTGCAGCATATGGCATCAAATAGTGGGCAACAAGATGACTGTGTATCTTTGTGTGTTTGTGCACGTGTGTGTCTTTAAGTGTGTGCACCTACATGTATAGTGTATGTGCATATGTATGCATACATATGAATATGTGCATACGTGTGCTTACAGGCATACATATATATATATACATACATATATATATATATATATATATATATATGTATACAAACACATACATGTTGTTTGCATGCATGAGTATATACATGTTGTTTGCATGCATGAGTCTGTGTGTATACATGTTGATGCACATACACGCACATCCATGTGTGCATGTGAGTTTTACTTATTCTTAAATCATGTTCTGTGTTTGGGCTTGATAGTTGCCAACGCTCGCTGTTGTCATAAAGCGCACAGAGCTCTCAACAGTGCCAGGGTACTGTAAAACTCTTTAAATACCATCAATTTTTTTCACTGTACTATCTTGACCTTAGTCTTGCGCCAGTGACATTTATTCAGTTTTCGGAATGAGGCACACGACTGGTCATCTGAGGTGAGCCATTCTGAAATATTGCCCTTGCCTCAAGTATCACCAGAATCCCCCCACAAGTCCTGCATTTGACCTGATCAACAAACAGCACACTCTCGTCTTTGTGGCCATATAGTATCAAAATCAAGACTATAAACATCACTATCATCATCCTGATTTATGGTGTGCACAGTATGGAAACAGCACTTACCTATAGGCCAGGAAATGCTATCAAGTCCTCCGGGAGCATATTGGCTCATGTACAATATGTTTTCTTTCATCTTCTCAATGTCTTGTCGAGTTGTGTTCAGCTCATATTCACAAAAATATCTGAAACGAAGAACACACTCGCCAGTGGCAATAAAACGCACACCAGTGGCAATAAAACGCACACAACCAAGTAACTAACAATAACACTATTTCCTTTTCTTTTAACATTTAATTCTCCTTTCTCAAGGAGGAACAAAAGTGAACTTCATAAGACTTAACTTTCCTACAAATATCAGGTGTCCCAGTGGCTCAGTGGTCAGTGCGCGAGTCATTAAGTTGAAAATGAGCATGTCCAGAGAGGGCATGGGTTCGAATTCCAGCCATGGCTCGTCCCGAGAGATAGGAAAAAAAAAAAAAAAGGGGCAGCAGAGGGACATCCGGAGTCATGAACCGGGTGTGGCCCAACCCCCCTAGAGTGTCAGGAGTTAAGGGCCGAAACACTTGCTTGAAAGGGGCTTCTCTTCTGAGGACTCTCTGCTGCCACGCTCTCCACGAGTTTCTTTCTACTTTCCATCTGAGCCTTACTGAGAATGTATCCATGGCCAGTAACCACCAGTTGTGGAAATGTGATCATGACTCTTGGCTGTCCCAGACAAAAACCCACACAGACTGGGGAGTGGTTTCAAGGGTTACCTGTCCCAACTCCCCTGCACAAACTTCCTTACCAGCCTGGAGAAGATCATCCACCAGGGGATGAACTCCACTGGCAATACATCGCTTCAGGCATCACAGTAACAGGAGAGAGGGGAGGGACAAAGGAGGTGGAGGGAGAGCCCAGTCACTCCCCATGGCTGCCAACCACGTCAAGCTGATGAAGCACACGCACTTCCTGCTTCCCCCCTCTCCCCGGCCCATTGCCTGACCGCGAGGGTCACGTATCCCTCCCTGTCTGCACTTCAGTAAACAAAGCATCCATTGTGCCGCTGCCAGGATTATACACAGTCTGGGGTCCCCATGACAGTGGGTCAAAGATCTGCCTTCTCAACTCTAGAGAGTGGTTTCCAAGTGGCATCAGTCATGCTGGCTCCTTGCAGCCACACAAACTTAACTAGTACTACTGAAGGCAGGAGCCAATGAAAGTCACAAGGTAAGTGAAAGGTTAGGTTTAAGTAATAGCAACAATGACCCCCCTCCCCCTAAATGCAAATGGACAGTGACCAGTGGTGGATAGTGAAGTAAAGCAAAGAAACAAAGGGTACTAACCAACCAGGATCTGAACACAGAAAAAAAGAGGCACAGAACGAAACCAGACAACCCGACAGTGCCCAAGTAGCTACAAACGTGACGTTGAGACATGTTTCATATAGGGGAGGTGGCAAAAATTCTTGCTTGCTTGGCAAGCGTCAGTGTTACTTAGCACAATCTGGTGACAGACAAGCAGGGCTAGAAACTGGTGAGACTTCGCTCACACGTACAAAGAAAAATGAATTACACTGGTAACATGCTGTGACCAGTGCATAAAAAGTAGTAACGTCTCTGATTTGTAACTAAAACAATCAAAGCACTGACCCTTCAGCAACAAGAAGAGCTTGAAGAAGTCATACTGTTATTTTGAACACATCTTGCACCCATTTCTTTACTCCTTTCGGCTTTTACCACCCTTGCCCTTAGTATTAGCAAGCCACACGCAAATTCTTCTACCTACGAAACTCATTTCTGGCAGCATGGTATCACCTTCGTCAACGTCTGAAAATTGCTGAAAGGGCAGGCCGGATTCTGAAACACAGGTGAGAGGTCTGGGGTACCTGCAAGCCTCAGTGTGGCTAACCTGTCCCAGGGACCAGCATCACTCACTGCTCACCTGATCCTTACTTCTCCGAGGACAGGTAGATGTCAGAAAAAAAAAGGTTCATATAAAACAAAAGTCACTGGGATGAAGAAGGCGAAATGTGCAAGGAAACAAGGTCATCGTGTTTGGTCTGGGGCAGATGGATGAAGACTGCAACACCCAGTGCATAGCCAGCAGTCTGAACTGAGGAAATGTTGATATCCAGTTCACTCCATGTGTGATGGAGAGAGTATACTCCTGGCCATGGGAGCAAAATCCTACATTATGGCCTCTCAGAAGGCTTCAGTGACAAGAGTGTTAATAGATGAGTACTCCTAGCTGCCAGTAGGCCATGGTCACTCTCCAGCAGGAGTTGCCAAAATCCTGGTACTAGTGGTAGCCTCAGACTTTCCGTTATCTTTCCTATGAATGACTAGTGATGAGGATAACCATCCCATACATGTCCACAGACTATCTAAAAGAGAGAATCATCCCCTGTGCCATTCCTCAAAATTCAGTCCATGGATTTTCTTGTGTGTAATCTTGATTGCGCTAGACTAGCCAACAGATGGTCGAAAAGGGCCTGTGCTTTAAGTCCTAATGGAAGATGCTGATTGGCAAATCCACAGAGTGACCTACATGAGAACTGTTGCCTGAATTCTGTGAGAACACAGAGGCAAACAAAGCTGAATAGTAACCACTGAGGGTCTAGCTCGTGGCCCCTGTCCCCTGCAGCACAGATCCAGACCTTGCTGTGTTTATTCCAAACACTCTCGGCAGCTGTAACACTGAGAAGGGGGACTGGTTTCAGAGTGGGACGCTACGTTATAAGAATGTCAGCTCTAAGATAAAGTGCTCCTCAACACTGCCAAAGCAAACAGGAATTCAATGCAGCTGACCTGAATCCATGCTTGTCACTCCAAACAGAACGGTAAATAAAGTAATGCATGCCCCTCCCTCACTCCCCTCCATCCCCTCATCCCAATGTCCCTTTCCACAGTTAAGGCCACAGATAACAGTATAATTTCTGACAG
The DNA here is from genome assembly GCA_016801955.1 of Conus betulinus. Lineage (NCBI taxonomy): Eukaryota > Metazoa > Mollusca > Gastropoda > Neogastropoda > Conidae > Conus > Conus betulinus. The sequence continues at coordinate 193,179 of JADBJO010001762.1, forward strand.
AATCACGTATGGTCTCTTAAGAAGACATGACCACACACTGAAAGACTGATTCATAAAATGTCTAAAATTGGACAGTTAAAATGAAATGGACCTAAAAACATGATCATCAGACAGCGTGACCATTCAATGAATAAATGAGGAATGGGAACGCTCCTACAAGTCACCTTGGCTTCCACTGGGAACCCACAGTATGTTTACAACAGAATTCTTGAAAAAAAAAAAAGTATCCAGACACACTGAGAAAGCTTTTGTCTAATACACAATAGTACAGATCATACATAACACACATGTAAAAAGGGGGAAAAAAATACAGTTTACATCCACACACGTATACAACTAGAGTATATTAACAACTCCTGCTGCTTACAGTCAGAGAAGCAAAAGGAGAAATACAATATTTACATTCTGAGAACCATCTCACATGACAGAAAGGCATCACAAAGCAAAAAAGCATGTCGAATGAGCCAGTCACTTCATTCACCTGTGTAGTTTGTAATGATTGGTGTCATCGGGCATTGAAAACACAGTGTGTGAGCTGTTAAACTCTGGTATCACTGACAGCTTGCTGATGGTATCGAAGCTGAAGGACTTCACCTGGTAGGCCTTGAACTTCTTGGCCTGCAACAGAAAAAAAAAGTGTTAACCGAGATCAAAGGAAGCATTAAAAAATATCATGCTGAAGTTCATCATACTGAACAGTACAATGTATTCCTGTCACACCGGATTTCTCTACAATGCCCCCTCAGACTGCTCTCCCAGGGACAGCACCTAGCACACATGCTTTCTCTTTGAGCGTCTGACATACACATGAGACAACAGGAAAGATACCATACCACGTGGACATGGTAATATCTGCTCCTAATCACATCTGCTCTCTAGATGCACACACCTACATATCAAATAGAACACACACACACACACACACACACACACACACACACACACACACACACACACGCACACAAGTTTGCACACATTTCAATTTCATGTTGTTTATAGCCCAGGAGGAACATCTCACCACAATGATTCATATTAGTATCTTTAACTGCAAGCACAGAGGGAATCAGTGCTTTGGTGGTGATTCTGAAAGAATATCTCCTCTGGCTGACACTATCTGGGGAGTATTGTTTGTTTTGTGCATTTTTAATCATCTGTCATTTGTCACATCTAGAATTTGTCAAGCATGATTCAACATCCATTATGCGCCCAATCTGAGAATATAAGCGACTGCTCATTCTTCTTTTTCACTGTCCTGAATGTTGCTTATCGTGTCTGAAGATGACCAAAAAGGTCGAAACGTGTTGTGTTTTGTCTTGTAATTTGTTTTATTCCCTTTTGTCAGGCAGAGTCATAACAATTTTTTCTGTTAAATTTGTTTCAGTTTCCGTCTGGAGCCACCTCACTTTGAAATTCACCTGTCTGTTTTGAACTGTGAATGAAGCGTTATTTCTATACTCTGTTTCGAGTCTTTTCTTTGCATTTTAATCAGTAGTCTTTTCAGTTTTGAAACCACCATCTGCATTCCTCACAAACATAGATGAATACCTTCAGACTCGGTCTCCTGGCTCTTTCTAATGCAAAATCTGCACGCATATCAAACCACACTCAAATATATATATCGACCCACACAGATGCATACCACCAGTGTTATTACTGTGAATACACTGGCAGGCATCTGATGAGGCACCGCATGGTTGTGCTTTCAAAGGAGCCTTCACGACACGACACTCACCCCTCCGTTGTCTGTGCAAGCCATGTCTGTGGCGTGGAGCAGACACTTGCCAAAGTTCAGGCTCTGGTCATTGTGATGACACTTCGCCAGGCACCACTCCATGTGGACCCTCACCTGCTCCAGCAGAGACTGAAAGCAAAGAAAACTCCAATTTACTCCCAACACATTTAAAGCTGTTCGTGCTTCTTGGAAGGAGGTTTGAATGAGCTCTTTTGTTTTCTCCCTCAAGAGGTGTGAGAAATCTTCTTTCATTCTTGATCTCATCAATAGTTGTCTGTATTATAACTAAGCAGATAGGGATCAATCATTTCAAGGGTGTTCCAGACTTGTTCAACCCCTTGGTAGGATCAATCATTTCAAGGGTGTTCCAGACTTGTTCAACCCCTTGGTAGGATCAATCATTTCAAGGGTGTTCCAGACTTGTTCAACCCCTTGGTAGGATCAATCATTTGGGTGTTCCAGACTTGTTCAACCCACCCTCCCAAGACAACACATGCTCTGGAGATGGTGGGCATGACGTAGGAGAAAGCATACTGGAACAGCACAGGCCTTTTTTATGTGGGGGGGGGGGGGGGAGGAGGTGGGGGGGGGGGGGGGGGGGGGGGGGGGGGGGGGGCCAGCAGAGGCCCAGGGAATCGGGGATCCTAGAATAGGGTGGGTGCAGAAAAAAACTATGGAATGATAATGATTTCCACCTTCAGTGTAAGAGAACTAGGATGCAAAGACTCTGAGAAGGTAATGGAAATTGTCAAAGTAAAAACCAAAACACTGTCATTGAATAATGGAGGGGGGGGGGTGGGGGGGGGGGGGGGGGGGGGCAGAGGCAGAGGGGATGGGGGGAGGGGGAGCTTGAAAAAGCTTGTATACATAGTTATAAGATGATTGGATTATATCATCAAACATGCGAATCTGTTTACAGGTACAGTAAAAGGGGTATGAGCTGTGGAGAAAGCCACATATCACAGTGAAACCAAGGTAATATATTTTAAGAGCAAGGAGTATGCAGACAAGGCCAAGTATGTGTAGACCTGCACATGTTTCTGTGTGTGTGTCTGTGTGTGAGTCAATATGTTCATGTGTGCTGGTGTGTGTGTGTGTGTGTCACTGTGTTTGTAATCCTCTGTGTGTGTGTATACATGTGTACGCATGCACACGTGTGTGCAATGTATGCATGTTAATTCCAAAATATATACAATATCTTATGACAGCATCCCTGCAAAGAGGTCCTATAAAACTTTGGCTGATAGCCATCAATGCCCATGTAACATGTACTTACAATAAAGATTTCTATGTCAGTCAAACAAAGAAAGAAGGCAATGAAAAAAAACACACACACAAATACACGCAGGCAAACGCGCGGGTGCACAGACACACACACACTGACTAACACACAGTCTTACACAAACACAAATCATTATGGCCTGAGACATCCTGAACTTTGTGTCAGAGGGTAAAAGAACAGAACAACAATAACAATACTACACACCACCACCACCAAGACATAGAAACAAACAGAAAACACAACCTGTTGTATGTGGAAGTTTTTTTTTTTTTAACACACAAAAGAGTGGTAGCAGAAAAGTGAGAGAGAAAGATACAGGGACAGAAAGAAGAAGATGGTTATAACAAAGCTTGCATAAACCGTGGTAAAAGACGGTGAAGAGAGAGACTGACAGACAGACAGACAGACAAACAGAGATAGAGACAGAGAGAGAATAGCCAGAGAGATGACCCTAGGATAGGCTTAAACAGTAAAGATAAAGTGACAAAAGAAGGCCAGAGAAACTGTTAACAAGTGAAACTGACAGACGGAGAAACTGGTAACAGGTGAAACTGACAGACAGAGAAACTGGTAACAAGTGGAACTGACAGACAGAGAGAAACTAGTAACAAGTGGAACTGACAGACAGAGAGAAACCGTTAACAAGTGGAACTGACTGACAGAGAGAAACCGTTAACAAGTGGAACTGACAGACAGAGAAACCGTTAACAAGTGGAACTGACAGACAGAGAAACCGTTAACAAGTGGAAACTGACAGACAGAGAAACCGTTAACAAGTGGAACTGACAGACAGAGAAACCGTTAACAAGTGGAACTGACAGACAGAGAAACTGGTAACAAGTGGAACTGACAGACAGAGAAACTGGTAACAAGTGGAACTGACAGACAGAGAAACTGGTAACAAGTGGAACTGACAGACAGAGAAACTGTTAACAAATGAAACTGACAGACAGAGGAACTGTTAACAAGTGAAAACTGACAGACAGAGGAACTGTTAACAAGTGAACTGACAGACAGAGAAACTGGTAACAAGTGGAACTGACAGACAGAGAAACTGGTAACAAGTGGAACTGACTGACAGAGAAACTGGTAACAAGTGAAACTGACAGACAGAGAAACTGGAACAAGTGGAACAAGTGAGCACTTCACTGACCTGTGAAATAACAATACCTCCATCCAGATGGCAGAATGTTTTTCCCCGCTTCAGTTGATTTCACTGCCCCCATGTGCACATGCTGGCTGACACTGATATGGCTGACTAGATTAAACAGATACTCGCCTCTCACGTAGGTGTGGTCTGTGAGAAACATGTAGTAGTCAAAGGTGTCCAGATACTGCTCGGTGACATATTTAAACATGTGCACAGGTGTTAAATGTGGGTGATTGTCCTTGAAATTCACAATGGTCATCCCAGAAGGCACAGTGGGTCCTTTGTCGTCCAGAAAATACACCAACCTGGTGACGTAATTGCTGAGAGTTTTGTTCAGAGCCACACCCAAGGTGTTGATGGGTGTTTTTTGAAGTCACCACACCCACAAACAACTTCTCTCGAATGCCCAGCTCTGTGGAGGCATACCGTGGACGAATGAGTTTTGCTTTGGGTGCACCCTCAACTTCATCATTGTCATCCGACTGTTTCATAGGCGGTATGATGCGAGGTTCGAAGCTTTCCTCCTCCTGTGAGGTCAACGACTTGGTGCCTCGCATGTGCACCAACTGCTGTGGGTCCTGCCGAGACAGGAAGGTCTCGCAGCTGTCATCACTGAATGGTGCATACATCATACTCATGGTCACTCCCAGACACAGGCCAAGGACGGCAGGGAGCAGGGGGCGTATTATTCGCATACACCTGTGATCCATTTTGCCGGACCAAGTCAATGAACACCTGCAGATATGGCCCTATGCAACACCTGAAAACGGTCAACCAGTCATTAAACAGTACATAATAACAAACATTCTGAAGTCTGACAATGAAAAAGCCACTGTTAAGGTCATGAAAATACAAACATGGCATTTCTTTAGTAACACAGTGAAAAGATAAACTTGTGCTCTCTCTCTTGCTCTCTCTTTTCACACACACGCACTCTCTCTCTCTCTCTCTAAGATATTCACCCAAGTAAGAGCCAAATCAGTTCATCTCTCTCTCTCTCTCTCTCTCAAGGTATTCTCATCCTAGGTAAAAGCCAACTCAGTTCACCTCCCTGTCTCTCTTTCTAAGATGTTCATCCAAGTAATGCAAATCACCTTTCTCTCAAGATATTCATCCCCATGATTTCTACCTAAGTTCACCTCTTTCTCTGTTCATTCCAGTGACAGCCAACTCAGTTCACCTCTCTCTGTTCATTCCAGTAAGAGCCAACTCAGTTCACCTCTCTCTCTCTCTCTCTCTCTCTCGGTTCATCCCAGTACGAACCAACTCAGTTCACCCCCCCCCTCTCTCTCTCTCTGTTCATCCCAGTAACAGCCAACTCAGTTCACCTCTCTCTGTTCATCCAGTAAGAGCCAACCCAATTCACCCTCTCTCTGTTCATCCCAGTGAGAGCCCAACTCATTTCACCTCTCTCTCTGAGCCTCTCTGTTCATCCTAGTACGAACCAACTCAGTTCACCCCTCTCTCTGTGTGTTCATCCCAGTAACAGCCAACTCAGTTCACCTCTCTCTCTCTGTGTTCATCTCTCTGTTCATCCCAGTAAGAACCGACTCAGTTCACACCCCCCCCCCCTCTCTCTCTCTCTCTGTTCATCCTAGGAAGAGCCAACTCAGTTCACCTCTCTCTCTCTGTTCATCCCAGTAAGAACAAACTCAGTTCACCTCTCTCCCTCTCTCTCTCTGTTCATCCCAGTAAGAGTCAACTCAGTTCACCTCTCTCTCTCTCTCTCTGTTCATCCCAGTAAGAACCAACTCAGTTCACCTCTCTCTCTCTGTTCTGAGTGTTCATCCCAGTATGAGCCAGCTCAGTTCACTTCTCTCTGTTCATCCCAGTAAGAGCTGACTCAGTTCACCTCTCTCACTTTCTGTTCATCCCAGTAAGAGCTCAGTTCACCTCTCTCTTTCTCTGTTCATCCCAGTATGAACCAACTCAGTTCACCTCTCTCTCTGTGTTCATCCAGTAAGAGCCAACTCAGCTCACCTCTCTCTCTCTGTTCATCCCAGTAAGAGCTCAGTTCACCTCTCCCTCTCTCTCAAGATATTTATCCCCCCAAATCTACCAAAGTTCACATCTCTCTCTCTCTCTCTCTCACTGCATATGATCAATGCATTCTTATAAAATCATGCAACACTGCTGCCATTAAGAATCCCCATGATAAATGAGTCAATCACCTTGGAAACAGATAACTTTTTTCCTGGCTTAAGAAGTCATCGTTAACTATGTACATTGACATTATTGTAAGACATCTGGAGACAGGCTCATGCTAAAAAATAAGATAGTCCCCATCAGTCTATGCACAGCACAGGTGAATGCTAATACCAAATATGTATTGTACCACCAGTAAAAATGGTTTAGTGGAATAGCAAAAAAAAACAAAAACAAAAAAAAAAGAAAAAAAAAAAGCCTGGCCTTACTGGGGACTAGCCAATTGGAGGGACGATTTGTAACAAATTCTACATTCAATGATGCCGCCACTGCCTGTCTGTCTGTCCCCCCCCCCCCCCCCCCCCCCCCCCCACCCCCCACCCCCCCCACCCCCCCGTCTCTGTCTCTCTGTCTCTCTCTCTTTGGGAAAACCTGAAAGAAAAGACAATTAATTATTAAGTCTTTTGTTTCATTTATGTTTTCTCTTTGCATAAACAGCACATTATCAGTGTGAGAGTGCCAGTACACCACACATTACGACATTAACAAACCCAGACATTTTGTATTAAATGCCAAAACACTAAAATCAGCAAGACCATGTTCGTTTGTGGCAGAACATACAGACTATGCATGGTGTTTAAGGGACTGGTTGGAGGAAAAAAAAACAAAACAAAAAAAAAACAATCTGGGTGCTGATAAAGCTGAGCAGCTGTGCTGCTAGCGTACCTACGAACAGGGTTAGTGGTGTTGTATGTGTGTGTGTGTGTGTGTAGGAGGACCACTACTAAAGTTACGAACTCATTTATGGACAAGATCTCTTTAGTCATCATGAAACACATTTTTTGTGTTATGAACTTTTTTAGGTTACGAACTAGTTTGTAGTCTGCAAAGAAGGTGTCATAAACCTGAGCCCTGGAGCTCTCAGCTATGGGCCCACTTTCTGCCAAACTATAAACAATCCTGACAGCGACAGCCCAGTAGCTGGATACACTAGGTTTTCCCTGGCCCAGTTACTTTTCTTTTCTTGACGGAATCTCACCAAAATACACTTAATAATAAATCTCAGTGGTAGCTAACTCTTCCAAATCACTGGTGTTTTCTGACAGCCAGAATCTCTTTGTTCAAGATAGGGGTTCTGGCAGTCAGTGTGTGTGAAAAGTGCTGCTCATACAAACTGGGCAGAACATAGCATGTCAAGTTAATGGGTTCTAGAGGGAAAAAGCTACTTACATTTGGAGATACTGGGTTTTGGTTTTATCAATAACTAATCAAAAATCAATCCCATGACCAAAAAAAGTTTACTAGATGGAAGATCACACTGGAAATGGTAAGGTAGTGTAAAAAAAAAAAAAAAAACTGACAAAAATGTGAGATACTGGGTTCTGGCAATCAACCCTTGATATTACGTATGCAACTAATATCACACAATCTAACCAACATACATTAAAAACAGAATTATACATGCTGAGAAACAATCATCCCCTCCACCCTTTCCCTACGTTGTCTCCCCCCTCACTGTCCCCCCCTCTCTCAGCACACATTAACACACAAGACACACCAATGCATGCACATACGCATGCATGCGTGCGCGCGCGCGCACACACACACACACACACACACACACACACACACACACTAATGGACTATAGCAACACTGAAGGCAGTAACAATTCTAACTTTGGCCAGTTTGGGTGAAAAACAACACACTGGAATGTTTACGCAACTGATTCAGGATTTAATGCCCATCCCATTATATGGGTCCTATGTCCAAGGCTATATTAAACTATTACTCCTGTGAACTTCAAGAACTTCCAGCGGAATTTTTGATGGACTTTAAAAAAAAAGTGGTCATCTGACGCCATTCCTCTTCATCAGACCCACCCAAAGCTTCCTTTAGGTTTAAAAGACAAAAAAAAAAAGAAAGTAAGAAGAAAGAATGAAAGAAAATGGGAAGACGAAGACAAGAAAGAAAAAGAACCTGACGGACAAGCACAGCTATTTTGTTTGAACAAAACAAACGGCATCACTTAGTATTAGCAGACGGTTCAATACATCATTCTTCATAAAACAATTTGCAATCTAGACCACTGCTTACCGACAAATCTATGCATCTAAAGTCACACTTTTCATCATCGGGCCCACTTTTGAACTAAACCACCTCACTAAAGTAGCCTACTACGTGTGAACTGAAACCAGAGTTATCTACCCTGCTGAGAAAAGTATTTACGATTATATGAACAGAGGATGTCCCAGACGGTCACCTTTTACTCATGTCGACCGTAACCATCATCATCATCATCATATCATCACAATGAAAACAAGAATAATAGAAATAGACAGATAATGAACACTTATTGAGGACGTTTGCTGTGGCTGAGCTCAGTAATCGCATTACATTGATTTGATTCAGGTGTGTTTGTTTTTGTGAAAGTCAAAAAAAAAAAAAAAAAAAAAAAAACCCATCCTGCGACAAATGTTCACAATAAGCTTACAAATGCTCATATGACAAATGGTTACAAAATAATGCTCAAATGGCATATGCTCATATCAATGCTCACAAAATAGAAAAACGGACAAATGCTTACGATTTTCTTTTGCTGAAAGTTATTCATTCGGACTTTTCATGTTCAGTTCTCAGAAACTGTGCCCACATTTACAGACTCAAACTTGAGAGTCTGTGGCAGTCATGGAGAGAATAAAAAGAAAGAGTGGTGCAGACAAGCTGTGTCTCTGCTGGTTACATAATTATGATGAAAAAGAACGTCAAGGACTGGGGGTTGATGAATGCAACCAACAGAAAATAAGAGGTTGCAAACCATGCCTCACACCTGATGTCTAACTGAAATATCAGTCATCAGTCTGATCGCATATCAGTCATAATCAAGCAGCCCACAGGACTGGAGTTGAAGTATGTGAACTACAAACTGCGAAGAAAGCACGAACGAAACAGTTAAAGGCGCATAAAACCAGATCCTTACACAAGGTCTACCTTAAACCAAGTGTATGGTCAACATGATCAATGGTTCGTTCTATTGTCAAAGTAAAAGGATTCGACGTACAGTTTTCTGAATGTCATTCGTAGTTCTTAGCACTGTATGTGGAAATGATTAAAGACAGCTTTTGACATCGTCAATGACCCATAAAACAGAGTACATTTTACAAGTATCGGTGTTCTGACCATCTCCGACCTCAGGGTTTGCTCGTCTGCACTTCTCAACGCTAACAAGAGTGTCACTGACAACGGGACAAAGAGAGCGTCCATTGCATTTCCTAAGCTCTATATGAACACTGTCGATCATGGGAAAGACATCCAGCTGGCAGGACTGTGGACAGTCCCAGACCAGATGTAAACATCGGCACTGAAACGATATGGGCGCCTCTCTATCCATAGTAACGAACTGCTGCTTTGACACCTATCAGGTCATCCGGGCGGACAGAGATAAAATAAAAAAATAAATAAATAAAAAAGAATGCAGGCATGCTGATAACCGTGAGAGAGGAGATTCGGTCAACTGTTGCAGAGGAACTGAACATGACTGTGGAATTCTTTTTGATTCAAATACTCATAAACTCCAAAGCAGAAATTCAACACACGTTTGTGCTTATCACAGATCAAACGTCGCAGGCGAAATCCGCTTCACAAACCTAGTCATGTAACAGAAGACTTTCATTTTCCTGGCATGCGCTGGCCAACACTATCCATCAAGCCAGGATCTCCATACCCAAACCTGCCCACAGATTCCTGAATTTTCTTGTGATAGCAGCTTGGAACAACTGCATGATGCCATCCTGGACATCATGTTATGGCTGGGCAGGCAGAAGGCCATGTTAGTGATCAGGTCACAGGATGCACATGTCCTCAGGGGAGGATGATTATAGCTGTTGTTCTTGGCGATTCCATTTCTCCCAGCGACTCCCTTTCATGTCTGGTAGTCGTGCCTACTGTGGCGCTGAAGTCCCCAAAACGATGAATTTGTATTCCTTTGGCACCGCCGCTGTTACGGCTTCAAGGTCCTCCTTCTATCTCTGGCTGTGCGTTTGTCATGGTGCAAGCATCTGACGGTGGCACTGCGCTTTATCCAGAGGGAGAGCAGCAGCAGAGTCATGAGTCGGTTGTTGGATCAGTCAGTTAGGGATACTGGTAAGCTAATTGTTGATCAGGTTTGACTTGACAACAAAACTCACACAGAAAGTGTAGCCGGCTTGGACTTCTGTCTACAGTGCTACATCATTGGTGTCACCTCCTATTACGATATTTTCTGTCTGCATCTCGATCATTGTCCTTCTGTCATTGTTTAATTTGTTTGAAACGTTGAAACCATTTTTCAACAGATTTCATGTTTGAAGATTTTTTTTCTTCTCAAAATTTGATGTGTTAATTCCCAAATTCCTTTGACTTTTATCTAAAATTTATCAATGAGTTCCCCTTAATAACAAGTCTTTACTTTTTCCTTCTTTTTTTTCCCATTTTTTTCTCTCTTTCACTTTGCCTTTACATTTACAGTTAGCAATATAAAAGGTGCCAGATTGGCGAAGATGATTATCTCGCCAAATTCGCAGTCAAATATGGCGAATTAACCATGCTGATGTCCAACATCAAAAATCGCCATTACTGCTATGAACGTGTTGCGTTCTGGTGGTACATTGTACAGAAGGCCTAGACTGGCTCCCGTTCCCCACTCTCCTGTGTGGTTATCCTGTCTGCCACACAACAGTAGGTTTGTGTAAACATTGAACCTGAAAGGAACAAATACCGTTATCTAACGCTTCTGTAAACTTTCTCAGCGATCTATGAAGCATAACTCAACATCCCTTGTTACAAAGCATTGATTTTTGATAGGTTTCTAATGCTTTGATGCATCTCTACCTTCTCTTTCAGTGCCTGATTGAACTGTCTGCAGTATTATATACATCTTCGCTGATAAGAGATTCTCAGCACTTAACTTCCCTTGAACTTCTCTCGAATTCATGGAAAGTGGACAGAAAAGATGCTTCATTAAGTTAACATTATGTTAGTGTATTCTGCATTGTGTTTCATCTTGTTTTTTATTAATACTGTCATATTGTTTAAGGCTGGCTATCAATTCTGCCGATCCGATTTAGCAACACAATACATACAAACACGAGCACAACACAACAGACCAAGGGGCTAAAAGAAATGGAATATTTTCACATAAGTCAACGTTACACGTGAAGAATGCTGTAAATCCTTTCTAAATAATAATTTATGCCTTATCTCGTTCCAAACGTGTCATAAGTTTGATGAATCAATTTTTGTTCAAATGCTTTCGGAGAAAAAATCTGAAACTATAGGCCTACAATGCATATGTGCCAAATAAAGAATGCTTCAAATCTTTCCTGAACAATTGATTCTTTATGCTTTCCAAATATATTCCAAGTTTGATGCATCAATTGTGTTGAAATCCTTTTTGGGAAAAAAATGGAAATATAGGTGTATATTGTATATGTGCCAAACAAACGTAGGCTGTTCTAAATCATTTACTTCTTCACCTCCCAGGAGCAATGCTATTAGTTTCCCCAAATAAGGCAAGGTCAGTTTTCAACCCGTTTATCGTTCTCCACTGAAAAGATTTTGAAAAAATAATTATTCATTACTTAGAATAAGAAAGAAAGCAACACACACACCTGTCGTTCTGTCTGTTCAGTGTATTTCGTTTAATTAAAAAAAAATTCTTCAGGTAAAACAACTGGACTAAGGAAAGCGACTGAAACACAACATTCAAAACTAAAACATCTGAATTTAAATTGCACGATTTTGTTTTCAATAAAACGCGTGTTCGGGCAAAACCATGGACTAAAGAAGGCGACCGAAGCAACATTTAAAACCTGAACATATGAATTTAAATTGCACGGGTTTTCTGATGAAACACGAGCTTTCACCACTTACTGCACTGGTTCCAGTATCCTGGCTCCAACACACACACACACACACACACACACACACACACACACACACACACACACACACACACACACACACACACACACACACACACACACACACACACACATACGCGCGCGCGCGCGCACGCACGCACGCACGCACCACGACGCACGCGCGCGCGCGCACAGTACAGACGTACGAACCAGGACGCATTTACCAGCGAGTACAAACACACACACACACACACACACACACACACACACACACACACACACACACAGGAACCAGGACGCATTTACCAGCGAGTACAAGTTCGGGAAAGAGAAAGGAAGGGAGTGGGGGTGGGGGAGGGAGAGCGGAATTGGCGGGAAGATAGCTGGAGGGAAAGAAGATTGAGAGTGATGAGGAAAAACGAATAGAGAGAAAAAAAAAAGCGCTCACAGTAAGAGAGAGAGAGAGAGAGAGAGAGAGAAGAAGAAGAGAGAGAGAGAGAGAGAGAGAGAGAGAAGAAGAGAGAGAGAGAGAGAGAGAGAGAGAGAGAGAGAGAGAGAGAGAGAGAGAGAGAGATCAGAATTTTAATTTTGTACGTCTGCCTTTGCCACAAGACATGGAGGTAACAAATGGAATGGGAGTGGTGGGGCTGGGGAAGGGAGTAAAGGAGATGGGGGCGAGCAAGGAATGAGGAGGAGGGAGGGGGGGGGGGGGGGTGAAGAGGGGAGGTAAAAAAAGGTAAAACATATTCCACAGTTTCACATTTCACAAACTTGGCAATCTGTTCTGAACATAAATGTGTAGTAGAAATTCTAAATGAACGTATCTTAGCAAACAAAGCTACGCTACACGAGTGAATGATGAAGATCTATAAAGCATGAAGTACAAGATTAAATATCAAGTTGTCGAGCCGTAATAATCAAACCAGTCATTTTCGTCTAAAATGTAACCTTATTTCTTTTGTTAATCGCATGAAAAATCTTGAAATATTGTGCCTATGATTCATACTTGCATTTTCAACAGAACATTTACAAGCACTTTCATTGTTTTCTTAGAATTGAGAGAGAGAGAGAGCAGAGAGAGAGAGATTCTCTTAGAGAATTGAGAGAGAGAGAGAGAGAGAGAGAGAGAGAGAGAGAGAGAGAGAGAGAGAGAGAGAGAGAGACGCTTTGACGATTTATTGCCATCAGCACATCCCACTAAAGCAAGGGGGATTCACATACGAATTGGCACATTGCATCACTGAAGTATAAGGAAAATGAATAATGGTTAAATTAACAAAACTATCGGGTCGTGATGGATTAAGATATCGCTCACGTTGTTAGGAAGGTACAGATATTTTATAACACAAGCTGACTCACACATGAACAATTTAATCAGGTTAAACGACTTCCGTATAGAACATCATTTCCTCTTCCAACCTCATCCTCTACCCTCTAAACCGAGGGATTCCCCGACCCCCCCCTTCCCTCCACTTCTCCTCGCTATTCCATATTCATGCACGCACACGTGCATGCAAAACACACACACACACACACACACACACACACACACACACACACACACACACACACACACACACACACACTGACACTACATGGCCATCAACTTATTACAAAAGTTAAGAACATACTAATACAGAACAAGGAAAACTAGATCACAATACTACTGTCATTGAATTCTAATTCCTTTTTTTTTTTTTCTCGCATTGGAAGCTTCAGTCAATTACTTAGCGAGGGCAATGATAGCTGTATCATTATCTGGTGACATAAGATTTATCATACCACTTACTGTGGGCTCGATATGAGTCATTTTGAAAAATTAATATTTTCGGCGAATGTCTGAAAGGAAGCGTCATTGGAAAGAAAGTGCACTTCATCTTCCTTATTGTGACCGCACACTGGTAAGTCAGAACTTCACTCTCTGGTCATAATCCAGTGTTTTTTGCCACGTCTACACCATGCACTCTTAACCTACACTTTACAAGACCTTCTCTCATCTTTCTGTTCGTTATTGAAGACAGGTAGCTCTGCGCTTCAAACGTAATTTTAAAGGAACGACACCACTCATATTTTATCATTATCCTCAATTTCTGTTTGTAACACGAAACCAGTCTT